>JASCZW010002436.1:0-75271 GCA_034211315.2 Aedes japonicus
GTGGTCGAGTCAGCCGTAAAGGCGTCCAAGCAGAAACGGAGAGGCGATCGATATTGCGCTGTTGTAATGATGGACGTTAAGAACGCCTTCAATAGCGCCAGCTGGGAGGCTATTATCAAGTCGTTGCACAGAATGATGGTCTCTCATTTACCTTATTACCTGTGCAGAATCCTGAAGAGTTACTTTCAGAACCAGGTGTTAATCTACGAGCTCTCCGTGGGCCGGAAATCGGTGAACATTACGGCAGGAGTTCCACAAGGTTCCATCCATTGAACAACACTTTGGAACAGGATGCACAACAGGGTGAATTCAATACTGCATGCAGGGGTCGAAGCTACAGAGGTGCTGATGATCAGCAACTGCAAAGCGGTAAAGCGAGCAGAAATCGTCACCGAAGGGCTTGCCTTGAAGCGCGTGCTGAAGTATCGGTGATGATCGGAGACCGGAAAATTGCAACAGCCACGTAGATTATGCCTGTGAGAGTGCAACGAAGGCCATTAAAGCGGTAGCCAGACTCATGCCGAATAGCTACGGACCAAGACCCTGATCGACCCTGACCACACTGTGACACAGTGCACGATGACCAAATGCAGGACGTCGAATGTTATCAGCGGAGGGATATAAGAAATGCGAGGAGAATCGTCAGAACTTTCTCGTTGGCTAAGTGGCAGCAAGAGTGGAACAATGCGGTGAAAGGAAGGTGGACTCACCGGCCCATCACAAATGTGTCAGCCTGGGTGAATAGGAAGCATGGAGACGTCTGTCTGACGCAGTTCCTCTCCGGGCACGGCTGCTTCCGGAAGTATCTGCATCGGTTTGGTCACGCTTCTTCACCTTTTTGCCCAGAGTGTGCGAACCTGGAGGAGACACCAGAACATTATGTTCGGTAGGGTAGCCCACCGTCGGGGACTACTCGAGTCGACAGCGTCAAGAAGGGGGAGCTAAATGGCTCAGGAAGTTGGAGCTACACGGCTCACTACGGTCCGATTTCAGGGAGATCTTCCACTGCCGGGTAATCTTTCGTCCGAGTAGGGTACACTCATCGTCAGGGGTTACTCCAGTCGCTTGCGTCAAGGTGTGGGAGTTAAATGGCTCAGAAAGTTGGAGCTAAATGGCTTGACCAAAGTAGGTGGGAGATAAACAGCTCAAGAATGGAGCAAATGGAGAGTAGAGCAGAGGTTCAGCTACGCCGATGCATAGTTAAAATATAAGAAGCAAGTGTCTCACGATGGTGCCCGTGATGAAGAGCACTTCATGGCGGTCGGCTACTCCACATTGGTACACGTCTCGATGGGAACATGAAATAACCTCCAGCAAGAGCTGAGAAAATAAAAGAAGTGCATGAGCATAGCCGAAAATAGCATGGCATCGAAAATTTTGTGAAGCATTAACTCCATCCGGTCTTCACAATGTTCAGGTTCAATGTGTGTGTTTGAATAAAACATACTTTTTTATATGATTTGAAAGAAAAATATGTGGATAACATATTCTTAGGACAAGGCAAGGCAGAACACTACGCCCAGTTAAATCGATTAAACTTCTGCGGAAACAATCTATACTGCACCCAGAAATCGAACAAACCACTTTCCAAACACCGACCTGCCTTTCTCTTAAAACTGTTGCAGCCCACCATGTATTCAACGCAAAACTAAGCAAACATCCCTTGGCCTTTAGCACCGGATTCCCTTGGATCAAGCAATCATTTGGGCCACATACACCAAGCCCGCCGTCACCCGTCCGACGTTAGCCATATATTTTACGACCGCTGGTTCATGGAGCGAAGCGGCTGGGTGCGTTGGTCGTGGTCCCAAAACACCAAATGACGGTGAAATTCACACGTTACACCACCCAAACCTATTCAACAGATTCTGCCTCAGTCAGCTCGATGCAACAGAAGGTTCCGACCGGCGGATGAAAAATATAACCAAGTGCAATAAAAATCCCTTTTCATGTCGCATTCTCTCACCCGGCTGCTTCTATCAGGAGTAACTCGAACATTGTGTCGAAGTCGACGGAATGGTGATAAAATCGGAGCCGCTAAAAAGTGGACGAAATGATTCTGGGTTACAATATTTATCACATTTTTCATGCAGTTTTTCTGGACAATATAGGTAGCTTCCCATTTTTAGTCAGTTTCGACTCAATCACTGAATTACTCTCAGTTGCCTCATGACGTTGATTACACTGGTGTTCACCTTATTACTACATATGAAACGGGATGTCGAACCCCATCTGAACATTCATAATTCCGGCTCTTTATTGATTACCAGGCTAATAAGCGGTCAAATGTTGAACTGATGATGGCACAATGAAATGATCGTATAATTTGCTGTCTAGTGCTCATTCGGGTTATGTTCCTCATATTCATATTTGAATGTCATACGTATGACAAATTGGTGAATTTTTAGCGCTGCAAAGTGCCTTGCGGTATATATAAGAATTGTTCAAAATTGTCCAGGCGCGAGAGAAATCCCTTCTCTTCAAAACCATTCAAGCAGTGAAGTCTGGAACGCGCAAAAATTGGTCACCTTTAAATTGATGTATTTCTGTTAAAATTGCATTAAAACCCTGAAATACTGCATTTGGAAGTTTCAGTGTATATACAATGGTTGCTATGATGAGTTTTCACCGCTACTATTCCTAAGGTAACATAATAAAGGGTGTACGGAATCATATTGCGACACACATAAATATTCGGCAAAATTCGTCCGTTCAACCAATCATCTTCAAACTTTCAGGGTGTAAAATAAAACATGCCATGTTTGTTTTATTCAATTTCGATTCCATATCCAAATGCACGAACCTTCTTCTTTACACTCCTCATGACTGATTAGTTGGATCAACTTTTTGGAGTGGCAATCCATTTTTCTTCATGTCTTCCTCCGGATTTCATTTCCTTAGTATGCTTCCGAAGTGTCTGCCTTATGATGGCCCAGTACTTTTCAATTGGCCGCAGATCCGTTATGTTCGGAGGGATGAGATGCTTTGGCATGAAATTGACCTCCTTAGCCTTGCACCACTCCAAAACCTCTGTCGAGTAATGGCTTGAGGCTAAATCCGGCCAGAAAATTGTAGGACCATCGTATGACATCAGAAGAGGAAGTAGACGCTTTTGGAGGCATTCCTTTAGGTACACCTGCCCATTGACCGTTCCAGTTATCACGAATGGGGAGCTCCGCTTTCCACACGAGGAAATTGCTTGCCAAATCATATGTTTTTGGGCAAACTTAAACATTTTCGGCTTTCTAAGGTCCTCAAGGACATCGAATTTATGAGGAGCAGTGTAAAACTGGAGCCCCGAAAGCTGTCGGAAGTCTGCTTTTACATACGTCTCATCATCCATAACGAGAGAATATGGTTTCGTCAACATCTGGGTGAAGAGCTTCCGTGCACGTGTTTTACCTACCGTATTCTGCCTTTCATCGCGATTTGGTGCCTTTTGGACTCGTTTTTTCGCATCTTGCACGAAAGTTTTGAATAAATTCAGTTTCTTCGCCACATTTCGAACTGAACTGTTGGGATTCCTTTTGACAACTAAGGTGTTAGAATTGGAACATAGACTAGCTATTGCACAAAATAGTATTCTGTTTCAACATAAAAACTCGACTTTATGTGAAATTGGGAGGAAAAATACAAAAAAAAATCATTTTCTCGATTTCGAGGAAATTTGCGAGCTTTTCCCGGAATACGTTTCATCAACCGGGGCACATTATTCTCATCGATCGTTTTGGCAATCTTATTCCAATTGATTCCCAAATCACTGATGCTTTTGACGATACTGCCAAGCACCTTTAGCTTCCTCTTCATAATAGCCCAAAATCTCTCTATCGCTCTGAGCAGGAGACAGTTTGGTGGATTGAGTTCTTTCGGTATAAACTGAGCCCTGTTGGTTTCATAGCACTGTAGCACGGTTTTACTGTAATGACAGCTTGCAAGATTTGGCCAAAACATGTCTGATTCATTGTGGGATCTGACGAATGGCAATATTCGCTTTTGGAGACATTCAGAACTCTGAACTAAATGTCTTATCAGTGATGACAACCTTGGTCTTCCTATCGCAGCTACACATGCCTTACCAAATTATGTATTTACGTGCAAATTTATCTGCAAGCACAAACTTAAATTTGGCAGGAACATCTCCCCGAACCGTAGCCAAGAAATTTTGTTATCCCGGTAGCTGTTTGAAATCGGCCTTACATACGGAGTTTCATCATCTGGCACGGATTCTGGCCACAGAAGCTTTTGATCCCTATTTGATTGTCTATAGACACGGTATGAAGGCTTCAAGCCTTCGCGAAGACGAATCCGTTACATCCGTTGCGGCGCGAAACTTTTTGGCCAAATCGCGGTCTGAGATGTTGGGGTTTTCCTTAATGTTCTTGATGGCTTTGTTCCGCAGTTGACTGTACTTTTTCAAAACACGCCACACGGTATTTCGAAGCAAGTTTTGGCCCAGACCACGAAGAATTTTCCAAATGATTGCGCACAATTATGTTTCTTCTTTCTTCCGTCTTGTATTTCTCTAAAACACGTTCGAACTGCACCGCGAACAAAAACCTCTAATTTTGTTATTGTTATAGGGAACACATAAGATGTCATAGTTAACAAATCCGACCACTAGGGTCGCTGCAAGAATCAAAAATGTTTGTTTCAATACTTAATGGGCCACACTTTAAGCTAACTGACATAAACCCGTTGGTAATAGCGGGGAACTTCAACGCGTGGGTGCTCGAGTGGGGAAGCCGCCTTACCAACCCCAGAGGCCAGATTCTTCTGGAGGCTGTGGCTAGGCTCAATGTGTACCTAGTCAACGTTGGTACCAAGAGTAACTACAATAGAAATAGAGCTGCACCGGTAATCGACATAACTTTCAGCAGTCCTAGGCTGCTTAATAATTGGACGGTGGATGATGACTACACCCATAACGACCATCTGGCGGTTGGTTATTGTATAGTCCACAATACAAGGTCGAGTGCGGAAGGAGGAGCATCCACACCATTCGCCCGCAGATGAAGGACATCCTACTTTGACGTAGAGACATTTAAAGACGCGCTTGAGAGGGAACGAATCTTACGCGAAAGCCAGGAAACTCTTGTTGAACTCGTTGATGCACTCGTTTTGTCAATTACATGAGCGTGCAACGTGACCATGCTTAGTAACGTCAAACCTAGGAATGGGAGATCGCATCGGTGTATTGGTGGACGGAGTCGGTCGACGACGTCCGAAGAACATGCCTCCACGCAAGACGGAGGATGTAAAGAGTGCGGTCTGACGCCGAAAGAATCGAGCGTCGAAGTGTGTTAGTCACCTCAAAGGCCACGCTAAAGAGGGAGGCCAGCCAGCGAGCTTCCTTTGAGGGTCTGTGTCAGAAGGCCAATACTGATCCATGGGGAGACGCTTACCGAATAGTAATGGCAAAAACCAGAACAACAGCTCCAACCGAGCAATCACCAGAGCTAGTGCAGGTGATCGTGGGGAGACTTTTTCCGAGCCACGACCTGAGTCCTGAGCCCCCGCTGCCGTAGATTTGTTTCATGCGTTCCAGTATCCCAGACCATAACGCTGTCTCGATCTTCAAAAACGATGTCATCTTGCTATCACTGCCAGGGTTCCACTTCTTATACGCAGGTGAATCTAAAATATACAACACTATTAAAAGTCTATCAGATTGCTCCGACCTGCAGCTTATGTTGTGTATTTTTGCCAATTGGTGGTCAAGGAATCTGATGGGCTTAAGCATGGAAAAATGCAACATAATATCATATCACCGGAAAAACGCACCAATCATCTTCGACTATGTCCTCTCCGGGCAATCGTTCACTCGCGTTCAACACATCAAGGATCTCGTGGTTATTCTGCATATTGGACAGGCATTCAGATTTCACTATAAAGACTTTGCTGACGAGTTTCGCGATCCGCTTTGCTTCAGGTCACTTTATTACTCACACGTTCCATACTAGAATCATGAGCTATTCAACGAAGCTCAAGTTCAACGAAAGTTGTAAGACACGCTTTTCGCTTTCTCAGGTGGCGTTATCCTACGAACCTGCTTCCGTACGAAGATCGTTCCCGTCTGCTTAACATCGAACAACTTGAGGTGAGACGAAAGACCGGTCAGGCTTTGTTTGCTGGGAGGTTGCTCAGGGGTGAAATTGATTGTCCGGCACTGCTGTCACAGTTAAATTTGTTGCTCATGAGAGACCTCTTCGTCGACGTGTATTTCTGCATCTTGAGCCACAGAACAACTGCACTTCACGAATCAATTCGAGCAATCAATCAGCGTTTCAACGAGCTCTTCAGCATGTTCGACTTTAACTTATCGTCATCGACTACTTGGCTCCTTCCGAAACATTAACAACAGTCTGCAAAGTGCATATCAAACGTCGGAATGAAACCAATGATCGTCAATTGTGGGTTAAGACTGATCTCCAAATCTCGGATTATGATTTGGTGAAAAAAACTGAATGCCGACCGTTCTACTGTGCGGTAAATCCGTCTTCAAGAAGGTTAGAACTATTACCGAGCAAGTAAACAACCCAACCGAAAGCTTCAAACAACAAACAGAGGCCCGAACTCGGACCCTTAAGTTGTACGACCAAGTTCTGACGAAATTCGATGGACGTTTCACTCGGTTCTACGAGGATCCTGTTCGCGGCAAGGTTCCAAGCAGATTCAAGTTTATTTTCACGGATAAGTTCGCAAAACAAATTAATGATTTAGCAAGGTATCTGTTCCTGTGGCAAAAGTGAAACAGAGTTTTTGTGACGGATAAAACAATGAACTCGGATGTGTATAAGTGGGAGTGCCTCAAAAATTTTACCCAAGGCCCCATCGTTGCAGGAGATCGAAGCAGCTATCCGAAGCATGAAACCAAATAAGGCTCCCGGGGCCGATAACGTCATAAAAAGGGGGCATAACTGTTTGCGACAATTAGTGAGGCATTATGTTACTGTGTATTGTTCTTGAAGTTCTGTGCAAAGTTATCCTAAACCGGATTCAGCAGAAGATCGCCGTGACTCTCCGGCGTCAGCAGGTGGGATTCCGTGATGGAAGATCTTCCGTGGACCATATTGTCACGCTCCGAATCATGCTAGACCAGGTCAATGAATTCCAAGGGTCCCGCTATTTGGTATTCATTGACTACGAAAAAGCTTTCGAGAGACTCAACCAAGAATCAACCTATAACTATGGAGCACCTCAACGACTTCTAGTTGGCTAATGAAGTTGCTCTATTAGCGGAACGGTGCTCTGATATGCAGAGCAATTTCAATGACCTCAACGAAAGCTCCTCTGCAGCGGAGCCGAAACTAACGTTCCACTGTCAAAAGTACGTGACAAAACGCCAAGAAGCCGACATCAGCTCTACCAGCCTACAAGATGCCTTGAATAACAGCGAAGGTAATACGACGAAACTCCTGGCATTCCTGCACTAAACTGGACTGCTTAAATAACTTTAGGAAGCACGCAGAGCACCTCGCGACTACGGAGAATTGTGATAGACGGCAGGACCGCCCTACACCAGCGAACACTTCCAATCACACGAAAGCGGAGCTATCGGCAGAACTACACAAAGCCTTTCCCCAGTGCCGGCTGTTGCCGGTAGATCTGGAAATAATGTGTAGTAGTTTTGGCAGCAGCTGACACTGTGGGACACTTGCGTCACACAAGTCAGTACCCAGTTTATTAAATCACCATCAGGTACTGTCTTGGTGATCTTTCCAGGTCACAGCCAAGTCGCAACGGTATCTCCAAAGGATATGACGACAGTTGAAACCACGGCACACCACTCCTCCACTCGGAGGAAATAACCGATTAGTCGCTAAATATCCACCGATGGTATTGACGAAAAAGAAGAAACAAAGTGAAGTCAAGAAGAGAAAGAAGAAAAGGAAACGAAGTGTAGCCAAGAAGAAAGAGAAGAATAAATAGGATATTATGAATATGAGAAGAAGAAATGAGAAACTAATAAGCACTCCTTACATCTAAACTCAGCTTTTCCAATACGATTGCACACGAATGTGTAATGTGTCGCAAATAAACAAACAAACAATTAAACCATCAACGTCAACAAGACCAAATCATTGGATGTCAGCACGGACAATCCTTCCAATTTAACGGTAGCGGGGCACCCAGTGACCAGAAAGTCAATAGTTTCCAATATCTTGGCAGCCAGATAGCGTCAGACGGCGGAACCAAGAACAACATAGGTGAATCAAAAGCGTTACGCAAGAAATGATAATTGTTAGAACATTTTAAATATTTTGAATATGTTATATTACCTGAACTTCTTGAATGAACTTTCTTATCCTCAAGATACAATGCTGCTCTGAATTCTGAAGTCCACTAGAGTTCCTTTCTTACTCACTGCACAGTGGTCTAGAATGCGAATTTAGCTGGAAAGATACATTTTCATCCTTAGTTTGAATGCTCTAATTCGGTCATATCAAAAGGTACAGAAAAAAAAAAATTCAATCAAAATTACTTCAAATTATACATTCTACAACTTTTCCAAATGATAGATGCCTTTATTTCTGCAAATGAAAAAGTTAGATTTTCGAATTCTCTGAAAATAAGGACCACCCTTGTTTTTATTCGCAGCAAAAGAAGTGCCTTGTTATTTAAAACAACTTCGTAGCATACAACTTTGCTCCAAAACTTCAAACTTAGCATGAAAATGTATCTTTCCAGCTAAATTTCCATTCTGGACCACTGTGCACTGGTTCGGATTTTGCTTCGAGTTGTTAATCAAAAGAAGTTGATTTCTTCCTGATGCCTTTTTGATGTGTATCGATATCCTCTTCATCTACTTTGTCTTCAGAGAGCATTGGTTCACTGCAATAAAGTACACGTACTTTTCACCTTGAAGTGTCGGTTAAGAGTAGAGATGAAGGGATTTATAGAAATCCAACATTCTATCACTTTCTAGCGGCTCGGCTTCGGAAGGAAACAAAAATGCCTGAATTGATGGAACGGCATTTGTTATCTGAAACTTCTTTCCGCGGTTATCGTAGCGGAAACAAGCCTCTTCAAAATGAACCTACATAACGATAATTAAAACAGAATATCGCACCGTTTTGCCAATAAAGTACCTGGAAAAAACTACACTCAAAAAAATTGACACGTTATATCCACCAGAAACGCACGTAATTTTCGTCCACTGCCAAAACCAGTAATAAACACGTGGAATTCACGTATGAGCTACGTGATTTCCACGTAAGTTCACATTCTACTCCCAGGCCAAAACCATGACTGAAGAAGATGTGGGCTGGCTAATGAGTGGCATCAGCGAGAAATTCTTTGGAATAACAATGAATGATTTGTCTCAGTTAGCCCAACATCCAACCTGGATTTACCCATACACAAACATGAACTGTCAAAATAAAAGGTTTATGTTTGTTTATGTTTACGTTTTGCACTAATACCATCATACTGACTCGACTCTGGATCCGTTTTCGTTCGGTAATTGCGAGTCAGTGCCAGACCTGACCCAGGTTTAAAACCGAAAACGACATATGACTCGCAATTGCCGAACGAAAACAGATCCAGAGTTGGTATGATGGTATTAGCAACAATCAATATGCAACTAGCGATTTCAAATTGGTTCACTGTTGTAGAATCCCTTGGGCCGAAATACACCTTGAATTGCTGTACATATTTGCGCCTTTGTTTTGATTTGCTGTGTTATTTTGACAGAATACTTAAGAGTGTGTTCGTGTGAGTTCATGATTAGGGGTGCATTATTAAGCATGGGACTGACCTTGGGACCGATGTGCTAGTACTGACTGAGCCAAGAAAAAAATCGTTTTTGTATGGGACCTACTGATCTTAGAGTTAGTATATGGTATTAGTGCAACGCATAAACAAAAACAAACATAAACATTTTATTTTAACAGTTCATGTTTATGTGTGTATTGGTGAACCCAGGTTGGACCTCGAAAAAAGTTGAGAGCGAACCTCATCGATGCTGGGTCGGATCCAGACCGCTCCAGATCCAACCCGATCAGGGATGCCAGATATTTTTTTCAAATGTCTGTGATAAAAATTTGAAATGTCTGGGAATGTCTATAAAAGTCTGTAATGTTTTTTTTAGAAAATTAGACTTGTTTCAACAAAATGACATAATAAGAGAGTGAATCATGTCATTATCCCTATTTGTGTGATTATTTTAACATGTCTGCCTCTATTTCTTGGATTGTAAAGAATGTGCACACCAAGAAGTAGTCAACGGAAAATTAGTGGTATTAAATGGAAAATATGAGAAAATCAAAAGTAAATCATTTATTTAAGACTTCATAAAAATACAAATATAAAACATATACAGTTAAGTCAATTTGACCTGTTGTATCCAAATGCCCGCACCTTTCGTTTGACACCTTCCATCAGTTTTTGCACAGTGTCATCCGTCACCAATTTTGCAGCTTTCTGCCAGTTACGCCTGAAGTTTTTCTCTTCAATTGCTACGCTATTCGTTTTTCGAAGATTCCTCTTGACCAGAGCCCAGTACTTTTCGATCGGATGGAGTTCTGGCGAATTTGGCGGATTGCAATAATTTGGGACAATATTTACACCATTATCAATGTACCAATCCTTAGCCAGTTTTCCATAGTGGCAAGATGCCAGGTCAGGCCAGAACAGCACCGAACCGTTGTGTTCCCGAATGAACGGCAACAGTCGTTTATTCAGACACTCTTTTACGTAAATTTGTCCATTTAGAGTGCCAGTCGTGATGAAGATGTCGCTTCTGAGACCGCATCCACATATTGCCTGCCATACGAGGTATTTTTTGGGAACTTTTTTTTTGCTTAAAACGATTTTTTTTGCTTAAAACGATCAGCAACATTTCCTCTTAGCAACGAGGTATAAAACTGTAGTCCCGGTATCTGCTTAAAGTCAGCTTTGCAATATGTTTCGTCGTCCAATATTATATAGTCGTATTCCTTCAGCATAGTGTCATATAATTTTCTCGATCGAGATTTTGCGCTCTTGTTCTGGCTGTCGTTACGATTTGGAGCAACACCTACTTTGAATGATTTCAAGCCTGCACTTTTCTTCACTTTCTGGACGAACGATGGAGACATTTTCACTTTTTTCGCCACATCACGAACGGAGATATTCGGTTTCTTCTTAAATTCTTTAATCACTTTCTTCCTCTCCGCGACGAAACGAGAATCATGGTTACCTCCGGAACCGACCTTTCTCTTTAAAGTTAAGCGCTGCTGAAAGTTTTTTTAGCACTTTAGTAACCGTCGATTTTGCGATTTTTAATGACTTGGCAATATCGCCGTGTGACATATCTGGATTTTCCACTCTTTTGTGCAAAATGGCTTCGCGCACGCGTTCTTGATTCGTCGCCATTTTACTGAATAAAGGTTACTGCAGCTAAACGACGTCTTCATCATAGCACACATACATTAATATTCATGTAGTAGGAAGACTGCATTAGGGCATTTCCGACGACTACTTTTTGGTGTGCACATTCTTTATGCAACCTTACACTATTGTTTCATGATTTTAAAGTGACACTGAAGCTTGAAGCATTCGCATAGATGATACAATTTTCTCTAGTTTTTATTGCCCAGTAACGCTCTTTCCAGTTCTGTATTTTAAAATCATAATTTTCATTTGATAAAATCAACAGACTTTTTTTTGATTCAACAATAACCATTGATGGTGTGTACCATATTTTAATATGGTGTAAACATCACTCATGATCATCAATATCATTATGGTCATATGAATGATTTTTGTATAGATTGCTTATTCGGTTAGTCAGTGATTATCTCTTAAATTTCAGGGAAACTCTCTTCTGATCTTCTGCAAGACTCTTTGCTTTATTCTGGGAAGTTTCCTCCTGAACTTCAGGCAAAATTCCTCATGAACTTCTTGGCAGCCACTCCTTATTTTCTTCGAAATTCACATTTCAGAACTCAAACTTACCTTCCAGAAACATTTAGTAATTTTTTTCCTGAACATATTACTTTCTAAACTTCTGCTAAGTTCTATCCTGAACTGCGAGGAAAGTGTCTGCAAAACTTTGAGAAAGTACTCTCCAGGATTTCTTGGAAAATCTGCTTAATTTGTTAGAAGGTTCTTCCTGAACTTCTGAGAAGTATTTTTCTGAACTGCCAAAATAATCTCAGGGGAGTATTTGCCTGAACTTCGGGGAAGTTTGATCCCGAATATCTGAGAAATTCCTGCTTGAACTACTAGAAAGATCCCCCTATACTTCTGGAAAGTTTTTTCCTGATTTAATCAAAAGAATCTACCCTAACTTCTGGGGTTTCGTGAACTTCGAGACGTTCTCATTCTGAAATGCTGGAATGTTCGATTCGAAACTTTAGGGAAGCTCTCTAGCACTTCTGGGTAGTACCAAATGAACTTTTGGTCTCTTCGCAACTTCTGAGAAGTTCTCTAATGATTTTTTTGAAAAATTCCTTCTTGACTCTACAGGTAGTGCTCTCTCTGGTAAGTTTCTTCCTGAAATCCGGGGAAGCTTTTTCCTGAGCTTACTCTTTCCAAACTTCTGATTGGTCCCATCCGGAACTGCAAGGAAAATTTTATTCCAAAATTTTTAGGAAAATTCCCTTAAATTTGTTCTTGAAATTTATTTCTAGACTTCTGAGAAGTCCTCTTCAGAAATTTTGGGAAGTTTTCTCCAGAACTTTGGAGAAGTTTGTTCTGGAACTATTGGGAAATTCGTGCTCAAATTAGAAGGAAGCACCCTCAATGCTCCTGGGAAGTTTCATTTTTTTTCTCTAAAGAATTTCCTAATTCTCAAATGCAGAATGTTCTCGTCTGAGCTTTGGAAAATCTGCCAAGCACTTTTAGGAAGTTCCAACTAACCATTGGAGAAGTTTCTTCCGGAACTTCTGAGAATTTATTTCCTGAACTTGAGAGAAGTTCTTTCCTCAGCTTCTATGACGCATCGTCCTGAGGATTTTTTTTCCTGATTTTTTGATAAATTATAGGTAGTGCCCTTCCTGGAAATTTGGGAATATTTTTTTTTCTGAACTTCTGGGATGTTCAACTTTGAATTTCTGGGAAGAACTCCAAAACCTCTGAAAAATTCCAAACTTCAGAGAAGTCCTCTCCCATGCACTTCTTTCTGAAGCTCTGATAAGTCCTCTCCTGATTCTTGGGGAAGTTCTGTCTTGAAATTCTGGTAAGTATGATCTTCAATTTCGGTAATGAATTTTTAAAGGTTCTTCTAGCATGAACTGGTTGCTCCTTCTGAGAAGTTTCTACCTGACCATAGGAGCAGTTTTTTTTGTCAAAGAAGTCTCTCAATTTCTCAAATATGATTTGTATTGTTGTGAACCTTGATTTTCGTTGTGACTTAATATTACCAATATTACCAACGCTTTGACAATAATTTTTCGAATGGGTTTGAACACGCGTGGGATCAAACACTACATAAGTAGGGACTCCATGTTACCCTCATATACGATCCTTATCTCCAGACCCATTGTTATTCTAAGTGACCCACCGCTTTCGTTTCTTCAAGGATTTCTACTTTAAATCATACCTACGATATTTCAAAATATTACAACAAAGCTTCTTACCGTATATACTATACTGTTCAGATCCTTATACGGTTTAAATCTGAACGTCAGAGAATACCTTAATTTGAAATTTAAAAAAATATTTTAAATGTCTGTAAAAGTCTGCAACATAAATAAAATGTCTGCTAAATGTCTGCATCTTTAAAAAAGTCTGCAATAAAAATAAAAAGTCTGCAAATTTACAGACATGTCTGTGAATATGGCATCCCTGGACCCGATTGAATAAAAAAACGTTTTGTCAGCTGTTAGGGCGGGCCTACACGCTAAGATCAGTTTACCCAAATATGGGTAAAGAATACCCATAATCGCAAAAAGTGCGCATACCCATTTATCGGTACGTTGCTACTTACCCATAATTGAGTATTTTTTCTCATACAAATTTACTCAAATATGGGTAAAGTAACTTTACCCATAAATGAGTATGTGCACTTTTTTGCGATTATGAGTAAACTGAGCTTAACGTGTTGGGCGTTCCGCACTGAAAAAAAACCGAAAACGATATTAGAATGTTTTTGTTATGAAAGAAAAGTTTATGAAATACACGCATTTAAAAGTGCCCCATTTCTGAATGAGCTAGCCTTTATTAGAGCACATAAATCTATTCAAATGAGTGCTCATTATTATTTAATTCACCGCTTTTCGATTAAATGAGTTTAAAGCCATCGATTTGACCGAACATTGTGATAATACTCTGCTGAAGCCAGCATTTATCATAGAGTCAAGGTTACAAAATTTATTCTACAGCGAACTTCAACAGCTTGCTGCGTTCGTTGCCCGAGGCATATTCCGCTCCACAAATCAATATTACTGTCAGCTTTTTTTTCGATTTTTCACCACAAACATTAAACCGAAGGAATTCCCACTAACCTACCTATTCCACCCCTTCCTGGTCCGGGTCGTAATCTGATTTAAAATTCAGCTCTTTTCCATTTCGGCGAAAGAAAAAAAGTTTTACGTTGATTCCTCCTCCCGTCCGTGGCCGCAGGGTGCAAAGCAATAACAGCTGAAAGCGGATGGGAATCATTTGCAATTCCTATGCGAAACATTTCCAGCCCTACCGAATGGAGCTAAGCTTGGTTTGGCGAAAGCCCTTCATTGCAACCTCAAAACCAACCGCCGTGGAAAAGAGTTTCGAGAGATTATAATGATTTGTTGAGTGGGCGGACGGGGGAGGTCGTCCTGCTGGATGGCGAAATCAATCTTCAATAAGCTTATAGATGAAGGAGATTCGAGATAAAGAGATACTATTTTTCCCCCTTTCCAATTCATTAGGACGATATCTTTCGAGGTTGATTGAGCGTGTTGAATGGAAACAATATGCTGAGAATGAATTGATTGATATTAAAGGTGTATGCTTTCTTTCCCCTTTTCAGAATGGATCAAACCATGGACAACTGTCGTATTATGGTCGACGTCGACTGCAGTCGCTTCGAGGATGACGCCTTTTCACTGCTGGATAAATCTGCCGAGGTCAACGTGGTTCGTGATCTCAAGTCCTCCACGGTGTCGGCCTTCGATCAGTAAGACTACCTATTTTGCGATTTTTGAATCCCTTGCAAAGACTGTTCTTTATTCCAGGACGAGCTTCCCGCACCTGAGCTCTTCTTCGCGTACTCAGCTGAAGCAGCAGCTGCTCCGTGAGCAGGTCAAGAGTTACGACATGGAAAGAAGCCCATTGTATTCACCGTCGGTTTTCTCCGTCAAACTTCCGTTGGAGAATATGGACATTGATCTTCCGAAGAAGGTTCTCCAGGTGGAAACTCGCTTGGAGAATCCCACTCGGTACCATGTAATCAAAAGCAAAGACCCAAGTCCGTGAGTACGTTACGGCTGCACTCAAGCTAACCAAGCAAACGGTGCTTCGTGAAGCGAAACATTCCCGTCTGCTGATTTTGACCAAGCTGTACGATTCGTTTATCAATACCAAACCGGCTGCGGCTGCGACTGGTCCCAGTGGTAGTGGGGATATTGCTGGAGGCAGTGGCAGTGCTGCGTTTTTCCAAACACAAAGCTCTTCGACAAGCATGATGTCCAACACCATTGAACAGCAGCAGGACTGGCGCCTGGAGATGAAACTGTCGGCTCGCTTTGGAAACCGCGTCTATCAATCGTTCATCGATGAGTTTGACTACATCCGGGATCTACTGTGCTTGATCCGCTTCGAGATCCCCAAGTGGGTGTTCGTTGTGACGGAGTTCGAAAGTGAGATTTCTTCGTTCCAAAACACCAAGGCCACCGCCAGCGTCGAGGAAATGCTGATCAAGCAGACCTTGGCCGCGGAGAAGAACTCCAAGCACGAGAAGTTCATCGAGCCGGAGGTGAGAGATCGCATCAAGAAGGACAACCACAACTGCAGTAGGTATCGGGGTTGGGAGGGGATAAGGTTTTCCCTTGGTGTAAATTTGGTAAGATGTTTATGTTAAGGCTTTTTTTAAATTTTAGTCGTATACTATGGTTCTGCACATCAAATTATTTCTGTTTATATGATTGACTTATTTCTGTTATAATCAACTATTTTTAACCAATAACAAAACTTGAAATGTGATTTCCGAAGTATTTTATCTAGGTTTTCAGGAAAACAACGGAAAAAAAGTGCTGAGTTCGTGCTTCCATGGGCATGGTTTTACCAGCTGGATTCTCTCCGGGGACCAAATCACACCATATTGTTCTTTTTTAATATTTTTGCTCTTATTTTTTCTTGCAAGTTGAAGCTGTAGACTGGCACCAACAAGACGATGTAACATGGACTTCTACAAACCGGACATTGGACGTAAATTCGGAAATACAACGACCCAGTGAGAATGAAAGCCACCATCATCCGTCTAAGGAAAAGCCGCACATCCTGTATAACAACACTATCCGATTACATTTTCTGGATCCAGAAGAGATGCTCATTAGACATATAATTGATTTAAGAATCGACATTTATACATAAATTGATGTTATTTTCTGTGATAAAGAATGGATTAAGCAATACAAAAGACTGCATAGCTGTAATTAAAGAATGTAAAATTTTAAAATGAAACGTTACTCATTTGTATGAAGACTCCTCTAAGGCCCAAATTTATTTTGGTTTAGTATTAGATATCATCATCGACTTTCTTCTTCAGTAATACTTTAATTCAAAATTCATTTAACGTTTAATAAACTGAATAAGAATCTTCTCTATTCAACTAAAGCTCTATAGACTGGACTCGAAAAAAATGAGACACACAGAAATGATCACAAAAAAAATTAATCGGATACTTCTCAAATTTTCAGGGATTAAATAACTATATATTAGCTATGTTTTGGCATAATTTATTTATTGAATTTCCTCTTCCAAGCTGAATGCTTGTACATTTCTCTTAACACTGCTCATGAGATCTTGGGCGAGGCTTTGTCCATCTTCCTCACACTATTTCTCCCAGTTTTTATTCAAAGCATCATCGGTTTTGAATGTTTTTCCGCTTTTCTTCAACTACTTCTTCATTATCGCCCAAAACTTTTCGATCGGACGAAGTTCTGGTGTATTTGGCGGGTTCGCCTCCTGCGGAACCACATTAACGCCCTTCGCTTCGTACCAATCCATTACAGGCCATGGCACGAAGCGAGATCCGGCCAAAACAGCGTGGGACCACGGCGAGAGTGGAGGAAGGGCAGCAAGCGCTTCTGCAAGCATTCCTCTCGATAAATCTGCCCGTTTATGGTGCCGGTTGTAACGAACGGCTTGCTGTGCCGTCCGCACTCTCAGATCGCCTGCCAAAACAGGTACTTCTTCGCGAATTTGTCCATCTTTCTCTTCCGGATCTTTTCCGGAACCTCCATGCGGGACGTACCGACAAAAAACTCGAGACCGGGGATTTTTTTAGTGTCTGCCTAGATATATGTCTCGTCGTCCATGACGAGACAGCCTGGCTTGACCAGCCACTCACGGTACAGCTTCCGCGCACGCAATTTGGCCACCGTGTTTTGCTTGTCAGTCCGGTTTGGCGCCTTCCTGACCTTAAAAACACGTAGCCCAACCCGCTTCATGGTCTGCTGGACGAACCACTTCGACGAATCGACCGTTTTGGCCACGTCTCAGGTGGAAAGGTTCGGGTTATTCTTAAAGTACTGCCTTATCTTCCGCGCCTTCTCTGGGTATTCCGTTTTCGGTTTTCGGCCGCTTCCAGCGCGCCGCCCGATGGTCTTCGTCTCCTGGAACATCTTCACAACGCGGGACACGGTGGAATGGTGGATTCCAAGGTTTTTGCCAATCCATTCGTTAGCTTTTGGTTGCGTCTCAAGAGTACCATCTCGTCTGAAAAGTATTGCCACTGTACCTCGCGGATTACATGGCGCTCTGCTTTCTGAAGTTCTTCGGACGATATTGGGCCTACGACTCGTTTCTGACCTGCTAACTTGAGTTTAAGATTACCAACCTAACTATAAACATATGTGACAGTGCGAGTAGCTCGGCTCAGTTGAGAATACCGCTCAAGTCCTACCAGGCGTCCTGGGATCCATACTCTTTCGTGGGAACAGCAGGGACGCAATTCTCCTTCTGTTGGTTGTAGAGATGTTCGCTGTTTAAACCATTCGGTCGCTGGTAACTGTAGAAATGCAGGGCGTGTGAACCAGACACTTTCAGTGGATAGATCTGGGCCATTTCCCTACTTTGTTGCAATATCAGCAGGATTCTGCTTGGAAGGCACCCAGCGCCAGTTTTCAACCTCAGTTGTCGTCGACAATTCCCCAATTTGGCACGCAATGAACTGCTTATATCGCCTGTGGTCAGCCCGTAGCCAGGAAAGAACGGTTGCAAAATCGCTCCAGAACACCTTCTTTGAAATATGCAGTGTGTGACTGTCCTCAACAAACTGCGATAATTGAGCTCCAAGAACTGCGGCCTGTAGTTTTAAGCGGGGAATTGATTGTGGCTTCAGCGGGCTCGCACGTGCACACTCTCTGGTAATCCCTCAGGGCTAAACGTCCGAAAATACGCCACCGCACAGTAAGCAGATTCGCTGGCATAAACGAAGACGTGAAATTGAAGATCCTTGTACCTTTGCTTGGTAGCGCCAGAAAAGTAACAGTGAGGAATTTTCAGGTTGCGAACATCTTCAAACAGGACTGTCGACATTCTCCATCTCCGATGTAGAGCATCATCTACTTTTTCATCCCACTGGACGCCTGCTCTCCATACGTCCTGTAACAAAATCTTCCCGTGTACAACGAAGAGGCCTAGCAAACCCAGTGGATCAAAGAGCGACATCAAGCACTTCAGCATCTGTAGGGGACTCAATGTTGTCGGTCGAATCAGTGACCTCCTTCGTCATATCGGTTGAAAAACTGAAGACGTCTTCGTCGACGAATACCCGCTCATAATAGCTTGGTTTTTCGACCGCAAGCCTTTTGTTGTCTCTGAGCTCCACTTCACCCAGACCGGTTAAAACTGCGCAGCTGTTAGACAGCCAGTTTCTTGAATCGAATCCACCATGCTCGTGTATTAGACGCATTTGTAGCGATATTTCGATCGCCTCCTCTAATGATTCATAGCTCTCCAGTGAGTCATCTTCGTAGTGGTTCTGCACAATGCCTTCAACAGCTCGGGGATATAGTTCGTTGAACTCGCTGGCGCTCTTGTTTTTAATGTATTGGGCTGACGCTGGGAAGCACGTTGAGCCGAAAGTAGCGACGTCCATGAGATAGACGTCTGGTTGGTCGGCTGGGCTATCTCGCCAAAGGAACCGCTGCGAGTGGCGATCTTCCTTGCGAATGGAAATTTAGTGAAACATTTCCCTTATATCTGCCGAGACACCTATGTTGAACTGGCGGAATCGTGATAGCACACCTGTAAGTGACGTCAGTTGATCTGGACCTTTCAACAGTACTGAATTGAGTGATATCCCGTTCACAGCCGCTCTAGAATCCCAAATCATGCGAACTTTGCCTGGCTTCCGTGGATTTCTCACTGCCCGTAGCGGCAAATTCCATACGCGTCGCATATCCGCATTAGCGATCTCCTCTTCGGTTGCACGATGAGCATAGCCCTTTAGTTGGTACTCGCTTAATTGTTTATGCAGGGCTTGTTTGAGGTTCGGGTCCCGTTTCATTCGCCTTTTCAGACATTCCAGCCGTCAAAGAGCCATGCCGTAACTGCTGGGAAGCTCGATGTGGTCGAACTTCCACAGTAGACCAGTTTCAAAGCGGTTGCCGACTCGTATAGTTGTTTCTTCTAGTATGCGCTGAGCACGCTGTTCCGTTTCCGATAAGGGTGACGTCCAATGTTGTACTCCGACTTCTTCATTGGTAAAAAAATCTTTGACAAGGTCATGCAAAGATTGATCCGATAAGCACCCACATCCATGACAATTAAGTGACGACCTTTGATCGCTGCTCGCTTTACCACCATATGTAGATACACCAACCCAGTCTAGTTTTCACGGCAGTTGGTTCTCGTCTGAGTCCCTCTCGTACTTTCAACGGAACGATTAGATCTACGTTGTTTACTCTAATCAGAAGCCTTGGAACCGGTTTACTATAGCTCGCAACGGGCAGCCCCTAGAGATGGGAATACTTCTCTAAAAGATGTTTATACGTAAATGTTTGAGCAGGCAGTGACAGCTTTTTGACGGTTTGGACCTACTCTAGCGAATATTTTCTTCCTCTAGTCGTCGAAATCACTAACGACATTTGCTTTGAATTTTTCTCCACCCTGGTCACATTTGCTGTCCACAATAGGCACAGCGGTACCGTTTCACCACCAACGCCGAGTTCCTCAGCCAACCTGTCCTCCATCAAAGTGAGAGATGATCCGTCGTCGAGGAAAGCGTATGTCTGCACCATTCCCTTTGGTCCGTGCAGAGTCACCGGTAAGATTCTGAAGAGTATTTTGAGGCGATTTTCACAACAAACTTGGAGCTTTCTCTGGATTCAACGGCTGGTGGGTTGAGGCATTGGCAATATTTTGTAAACGAGTTCTGCAAACCAGACTTTTGGCGTACGACTACGTCTTTGTTTTCTATACTGGGCAGAGCTCGAAAAAATTGACACCCGTCGTGAACCATGAGTAAAAAATAAATTCAGTATGGGAACGTCCATTAATTACGTCACGCAAAAATTGACTTTTTGTAAACCCCCCTCCCCCCTTTGTCACGTTTTTTGTATGGACCTTCAATTTTTTTTGTATGGATCGTCACGTTTTCCCAACCCCCCTCCCCTTCCCCCTTACTGCGTGACATAATTAATGGACATTCCCTAGGTACAATTTTCGCTCTCTTCAGTCTTTTCGATCTATCAGTCACGCAATATATTCGTGTTTACTATTTTGCTATGCTCAGTTATTCCGTTGTCCTTGTGTTCCTCACAACTCATTCACACCACAGCAAATCACACGGCTATTCAAGCCTCAAGAGATTTTGGTTGCTTGACTGAATGTTCTGGTAACCAGTCATTCATTTTCGCGTTCGTGAGTGATTTTTTTTTTGCCACAGGATTTCAAGTATTCCCGAACATGGCTGAAGGCAAAGGAAGCCAAAAGGTCAAATGGCCGAAATCGCTACAGAGTTTGTGGGGCATTTGTTCGAGAAACGGCATTTGAAGGATCAATTCGAGAAGTTTTGGTTTTTTCCACTTCATTGATTCTCCAAATGAATCTAGGGTTTTTTTTTCATTAGGGCGAATCTGCAATCGAGAGACTCTCTTTGATTACTTTCTCTTTCATTCATATTCCATTCAGCGTTACGTTTTTCATTCAACTATTTGTAGAGTATGGTAGCCAGCATTGTTATGTTTCTATCTGTACTAAAGAATCCCTCAAACGAATTATAATGGCGCTGTAATAAATGAAAGAGCGAGAGAGGAGAGAGCCTCTCATTGTTAGATAAGCCCTTTTGAAAAAAATCCTAGGAATGACTGTTCTTTCGTCTTCACGGTAGATCGTTGAAATTGAATGAGTTGTTTGCACTTACGTACATTCACTGTTTTCTGGCGCGAATGAATGATTAAAGTAAAGCAACACAAAACAAGTTGACTCATCTTGCACAAGGGATTCATGAAGGCAAATTTGTGTTTACTTCATGTTCGCTAGGAACAGTGCGTGATGACTAATATTTTGACTCAGTCAGGGTGCAATTTGAGAATTGAATATGATATTTTTAAGCTCTGATATTGGGTATAATTAAAAAAAAATCCCATTCTAACCGTCACGAAAAGTGGTCAGGTTTTGAGCATGAATATCTCAGGCATGTCTCAAAAGATCTTCGAAATGTTTACACCAATCGATAGAGAACATTGCTGATTTCTATTGCTATACTATTGAAAAACTCATATATGTTAAGCCTTGCCTTAAGTAGTATACACGGAAAAAAAATCCATGCCCAAATCCGTGAACTGCAGTCATGAATTCGAGAACAAGCAAAAATACACCGTGAACTGAATCACGTAATCATGAACAAATGAACGTTTAAAGGGAAAAATCCTGAAAACATGAACTAGTTCATGGTCCGTTTTCAATTTTGGGAACGGTTATTTTTCTGTGTATTAACTAAATCAACCATAAGGGGTCATATATGACCCAAAAGGATAAGGGATGTATAAAATTACACAGACTGAATAAAAGTGTGCACTGCCTTTGGAAAATTTGTTTTCCATCATTTTTTCCATCTGGAAAATATTTAAAAAAAAAATGACTTTAAGAAATAATTGACGACCTGACATCCTGAATATGCAGAAGTTCAGGAAGAAAAAAATAAATGCCTTATAAATAGGGCAAAGCGTCGTTTCAGAATATTGTACATACGCAAACGTATTATTAAATACACGTTGATAAACGTTAAATATTTCTGTATCTTTCTAAGAGGTTCTAGGTAATCCAATATGTACTTGAGTTCAAAACTCAAGATCTACAGTTGTAACAGTAGCTTTTAGGGCTATGTAAGTTTACGATATATACTCACACATATTGAATGAACCTTTTGGAAGGTAAACAGTCGTTATTTGATAACTTTATGATGTTCTAGGTCATCCGAACTGTCCTTGAGTTCAGAACATAAAATCTATAACTATATCTAAGTAACTATAGCTTTATGGGCCTTATAAAGTTACGCTACGTAGTCAAATATATTCAGTAAATATTTTCGAACGTAAAGAATAACATCATGAGATAAACGGGGATGATCTAGGTCATCCAAACTGTTCTTGAATTCAGAACATATGATCTACAGTTGTATCAGTAGGTGTTTAATGTGTGCAAAGGAACAATGTGTATTTAACAATAATGATTGAATAGTGTGGAAGGCCAACATACATTTTGCGACAATCTTGGGATATTCTAGGTACTCAAAACTGTCCTTAAGTTCCTTACAGAAAATCTACAATTGTAACTGTAGTTTTTTGAGCTACATATGTATTCAAACATATTCAATGAATCTTCTGGAGGCTCTACAGTAATTATGTTATAACTTTGAGGTCCTCTAGGTAATCCAAACCGTCCTGGAGTTCAAAATTTGAAATTTACGATAGTAATAGTATTTTTTTGTTCCATACAAAGTTACGTCACGTATACAAGTATATTCAGTGAATTTTTTTGGAACGTAAAATTACTCAAGAAGATAATCTTAGGATGGTCTAGGTCATCCAATTCAAACAAATTCAATTAATATTCTTCATCTCAAAGAACAGTATAAAGCAATAAGACATGTTCTAGGTCATACAAACTATCCTTGAGATAGAACATAGAACTTTCAGTTGTAACAGTTGTACGATGTGTATTGAAACATATTCATCAAATATTTTGGAAAAACAACAGACATTATGAGATAATCTTCGTATGTTTTAGGTTATCCAAACTTTCCTAGAATTTAAAACAGATTTTTGGACAACACAAAGTAACAATATGTATTTGACCAAATTAAGTGAGTCTCTTATAAGGTCAACTGATAAAATCAAATATCTTGGGATCTTGAGTTCATCTATAGTCGTAAAGTTGGCTTTATAATCTATGAAAGGTTACGATATGCATTCAAACACATTCAGTAAAGCCTCTGTAAGCTCACTAGTCATTATAAGATTATCTCGGAATATTTTGGTTCATTAAAAGTGACCTTGAGTTTAGAACTTAAGATATTTTGGGTTATACATTTTGGGTTATACAACTCCTGGGTAGTTTGGGCAACCTAGCACTTCTCAAAAAACATTTCCTACTTTTTTCAATCATTTCTTTGTTATTAAGCACCAAATCAGTCAGAATTCACTAAAGTGCTTGTTCAAATTAGGCCTGAAAGGGTTTATTCCAAGAACATTGCATTGAACCATCTAAATGGTTTGCATCTAGTTTCGTAGTCCTACGTCCTTTATTTTAGATCAAATTCTACTTAACAAGTTTTACAACGTTGCCAAAAAATCGGTCTTGGTTTAACAGCAGTCAATCAAATTCAGAATAACCTTAAATGGTTCTAGAGGGTTTAAGCTGTTTAGTGGAATACCTGTAACTAGAAATTAGAAGAAAAATTAGTATTTTCCATTTAATTCCAACTACCTTTGCTTTTGCATTTAAAAAACGAATTAACTGATGAGGAATTGTTGAATAAAACGAAGAAAGAACTCAATAACATGCCTACACGCATGTTCTCGTCCGCCATGGCGAATGTTCCGGTTAACTGCTGGAAGGCCACTCGAAAGGGTGTAGAATATTTTTGCAGGTAAGCTTAAATAATTACCTTTCATGGGAAATTTATCAAAAGTAATTATCTGCCTTAGCTTTTTTTATCACCATCCGAAAAAAGTCCTTTTTTTGAGCGCAAACGTTAATCTAATCATCATTAACTTATTTCGACTTGTGCATGAACTTTATATTTTCGGATTTTATGAGTAAACCTAGAGAAAATAGTCAAAAAATCGTAAATAACCTTTGTAAACAATGACTTCTAGCGTACTTTTCAGGGATCTGCTTGCTCCCACAAACAAAAAAGCCTCAGAAACAGATACAGGGAGTTAGGGCATTCTCGTCGGTAATGGATATAACCTAGTTTTTCCAGGAAATTTACGTTCTAAGTCATTGTTTACATTTTTACTTTCGGCCTTTTGACGATTTTGTCTAGAAATATAACATTCTATGATGTAGAAGGAGATGTTCGCTCATCAACACGAGGTACCAAGAGTGGACAGTAATGTTTGCTAGAATGAAGGTATGAAGAGAAAGTGTTGAAAGTGTTCCGTCAGTGTACAACAGGTTGAAAATTGAAAAGAAGTATTGACACTTTCTTTCATATCTTTCATTCTAGCAAACATTACTGTCAGAATGTTAAAAGTTAACGGCGAGTTTCCAGTGCTGGCAGTTCAACAGGCGAAAATCCTATGGCGTAATTACACTCTTAAGTTAATCATGGGGTATTTTGGTTTTTTATAAATTTTAAACTCAACAGAACATATTTCATATAGTGCGATAAGCCCATTTTCAAGATGTGATAATTAATGGTATATTAGAGCTTTCAATGGAAAATGGATTTGATTTTCACATTCGATCTTTGCCTCCAGTTTTCTCGGTTTTGTGATTTTGGAATACCGCCCTTTTCAAATGCTAGTGTCGAATTACAGAAATGCTTCTGCACAAATCTTACGTTACTCATCTTTTTCCTGTCAATTCTCAACATTTCACCATGCCTACTTCTCTATTTAATATCACAATATGTATACTCTATGGAAGAATCCAAGTTTGAAAAAGAAGAAGACACCGAGTGGTGATAAATCTGACAGCTCCCATGTTAATGTATAGGACAAACATTTTAAAATGCTCATAGAAAATTCGAATGAAGTTCTAGTTAAATGCGGTCTCAAATTGGATCCGTCTATTTATATGTTGGTCTTCAAATGATTTTTTGGAACAAAATCAAAACAAAACCACAATGCTACCATCCCACGATGTTTATAATATTTTGGCAGTGTGGCATGGTGAGATGTTGTCTACGCCAAAAAGTGCTCGTCGTCTATGGTTTGAGACCTTCACAATTATCTTGCACTTTTGTTCCACAGTAATGTGATCTCAAAAGAGTTTCCACTTGCTCCGCAGGAACCTTGGCATGATGTCGGTTTACTGCCGTTTGTCACACATTCACCGCCGGTGCAGTTGCAATGTTTCTCCGCTCCAACGTCTCTGGTGTTAGAATCAGCAGCACTGCCGCTTGCTTGCTGTCATTAGCAGTAAAATAAACAACCAAGAAGCCAGTCAATGCCAACCACCCTTTGCGTACACCCAATGATTTTATAATGCGTAATTGTACTGGAGGAAGTGTTGGTGCTCGTGTTGGTGATAATGAAAAGAAAATCTCAACCGGTGGATGCTTCGAGTAGGGGGCTGCACTTGGAAATGGGGTTGCAGCTCCAGTGGGACTTAGAGTAAACAACAATAACTTCTAGGCGGAACCTGGTGGCAGTGAGTAGTTGCAATCAAACAACTAGTTTTCCAACCCGAACTGTGCGAGAACAGGGAGTTCGTTCGTTCATGTTGCAACAGACGCTTTTCAGGGCGACTATCTGGACGTCACAAGCAGGAAAATAAATTTGCACTGAAAACATAGCACGGCAATGTCATGTCTATCAACAGAATCCCTTTGCAGAGTATAAAAAGAGAAGTGAATAAAACAAGGGAGCAGGTAGGTTTTTATGTTTATGTAGTATGGGGTTATGTGTTTTCATTGTTTTTGTTTAGGTGGGTACCTGATGTATTTGAGATAAACCATTTTCATACAAATACATTTGTTGAATGAAAATTATGGAGACGCACGGTTGATAACTGTATGTTAAGCTGCAACAAAAGATATATGTTGGTTTATAGTCAATCAAACATCGACATGTAGTGGATCAAGGGTTCTCTAGCTCTAGGACCCACATTTGATGATTATATTGACTCGTGACCCACCAATACGGATTAAGTTCTGCAAAACAAGTTTCACGAGAAAAGTAGAAGAAAGCTTAGTATTTTCCATTTAATTCCAACTATCTTTATTGCTTATCTTGACAGATACGCGTATTTTGTCAACGATGTGCAGACTGCTTCAGTGTCGTGTAATAATACTCGACTGAAGTATACGTCTAGTACAGGACATTGAAGAAGCCTGCACATAGTAAACGAAGTACGCGTATCTGTCAAGATAAGCAATAAAGATAGTTGGAATAAAATGGAAAATAGGGGAAAGGCTTGTAAGATGGAACAGCACTACTTTTGACGTTCACAGCGACAATACTATCGCGCTGACAACTTTTAACCTCATTTTTTTCCTATTCTTCAATTTTCATTTGCTTTTGGAGTGAATACACTCATTCGATTTAGCTCTTCCAGGTTTCACTGTTCGAAAGTGTTGGCATAATTAAAATAGCAATTATTTCTAGTGCTTAATAAGTGGAAATTTCCCATCGATATCAAAAGGTTAACATTCGTGTTCGCTAGTATTTCTGGTGTATTTTTATGATCCAAAGGCATTTCCAAACAAGTCGTAAAGTGAAACAATTTTTTGATGTTTTGTGTTTATGGCGTCATGTTTGTAAGATGGAACACATTTTTTTTGTTAGGCTTGTAAGATGGAACACATTTTTTTCGTTTTAAAACATTTTTTATGTTTGGAAATGCCATGGAATCCACAATAAATTGATATATTACAATACGTTTCTTGAAATTGCAATTTTCGATGAAATTCTAAAACAGGCCATATTTTTTTTGATGACTATAAATAATCAGGTCCGTGGGCAAATTTGGAGCTTTTTAGTTCCTCTTTCGAAAGATTGTCAAAAAAATAAAAATTATGCATGTTACGAGCAAAAAACGAATGGTGTTCCATCTTACCCATTTTTTGAAATTGCAATTTTCCATCGATTTCGAAAATAGGCCATAACTTTTTATTTGATGACTATAAGTAATCAGTTATCTGGGCAAAGTTGGAGCCCTTTAGTTCTTCTTTCGAAAAATGTCTTTGGATCCACGAAAAAAAATAAAAATTATACATTTTACGAGCAAAAGACGGATCGTGTTCCATCTTACAAGCCTTTCCTATAATAATCTTTCTTCTTATTTTCTCGTTACATGTGTTCCACTAAACGGCACACGCATTCTAGAATTCAAGATTTACGCATTAGTTTTCACTGGTTTTCAAACCGCTAATTCTATATATTTTTCCGTTAAGGTACTGCATATATTCATATGAGCACTTGGCTCTTTAGCTTTAATTTTGTTACTTTCAAATCCTTGAGGCCATATTTTTCTTGCAATAAGCCCCAGGCTCTGCAAATGCTGCGCACAATAGTAATAGGTAATACTCACTCGAGAAATTTGACGCTTTCTAACAAAAATGTCAAGCCTTTCCTGAGCAATTCTGTCGGAGTGCACGATAGCTAGATCAACGAATTTACGAGGAAACATGCTCCCAGCGCCTAGCCCTGGAACTTTACAGCAAAAGTAATGCGTTCTACAATATGGTCTTTGTATCTATCGAGGACCATTCTTTGATGTTAAAATTAAGTCAAATTGGTCCCCATTTTCACGGAAATACAGAGACCAACTTTTATGTTGCAGAAATGAGACGTTTATATATCCTTCGGCAAAATCGATAGCGCAAAAATTTCATGGAAGCCCTTGGTATAAAAATTTATTTTTGTAATCTGTAAAAATTGACCGATTTAGAGCGATTCTTTCTCATCAACTTTCGGGCGTACCATAAGAAGTAGTTTTTTATGCCCTTGCTTTCTACTTCCAATTCTCACCGTAAAGTTGTGTTTGAACGAGTTTTAGAACTTTTTAAGACGCGTGCTTTGGGTATACAAGATTAAAATGTAATTTTCAAGATACAGAAATAACATATCTCTAGTTTTCCACATATGTTGAACAATATAGATTGTCCTTCCAAATGACGCCTTTAATTTTTTTGTGGCCTTTAAGCCCCAATCGTAGAAAATCAACATTTAAAAGAGCGAGCGTATTTTGTAAAGAAAAACTTCAATAACTATTGATTTATTGAAGCTAGCGGCAAAATTTGTATACCAAAGTAAGCATCTTAAAAAGTTTTGTAATTTCGTTCAAACACAACGTTTAACGGTGAAATTGCAGTCAAAAAGTAAGGGCAAAAAAATCAATTTTCTATGGTACACCCTAAGTTGACGAGAAAAAATTAGCTTCCTAAATCGGTCAATTTTTTACGTACAAAAAATTTTGTATCAAAATTCCGAAATTTTTTATAGTACATATTTTGTCCAAGGATGTAAACTTTTTTGTCCTGACTCTCGCAAACAAAAAGTTAGTTTTTTATATTCCGTGCAATGGGGACCACCTCAATTCTACCTGAACATCAAAAATGGCGCCTTGATAATACAAAGCATGGTATGTGGAACATTACTTTTGCTGCTAAAGTTACAAGTTTAGGCGCTGGGAGCATGTTTCCTCGTAAATTCGTGATCTGGACCATAGTGGAGTGTAATAGATAAAGAATCCCGTAGCAAATAAATGTAAACAAACATAAACGTCAAATGTGTGCACGGCTACACATGATGATGACAATGTTTTACTTACATGCTATGCACTATTTCTATTCACTTTTAGTCGAGTGGTGAGGGTCAAGACACCGAAATATAGATTATACTGACGCATCATTCTTTTGGTTGGTCATTTTTCTGCAAAATTTGTTCTATATATGCCGGACAGGTGCATAAAACTTAAATTCAGAAACTAATACTGTTGAATCTACAGGGTGTTCAATAAGTTCGAATACAACTTTTCATCGTTGAGTAGGTGCCCATCATGTGCATTCTGTGTGTTGGTATTGTTGTCAGCTTGAGCTTTATATATAGGCTAACCGAAGTGCATGGTGTCGCCTTGCTATCATTTGTTGTTTGTTTACCGTGCTCGATGAAGGAGTGCCGTGACTTCGTAGTAAAGTTGTTTGCGTAGATGAGCGACCCAGCGCCATATTCCGGCGGTTGAAATCCCACGAATTGAAGCGAAATTTTACCACCATCCGTCATATGAGAGCATTGAATCTAACACCCATTGGCTGGCATTGTTATTATGGAAGAAATCAGGTTGCAATGCAACAATCTTTCTAAGTGATAATTGAACAGCAGCTTTAAACCGAAGCGAAAGTGCTAGCTATCGCAGATCCAGTTCACAATGTCTGTAGAATCACGCCCATTCCGAGGATACTTTCACTTGCAATAAGCTCCGCACTGTAACATTACCGACATCGTTTGTATAAGAGAGCTGCAACACAGGTCCTGTTTTTAAAAAGTACAATTTTCAAACCAGGCACCGTATTATGTATTTTTTTAAAGTATTTCAAATAATGTAGGGTACGGGACGTGTTTTGAGCAGTTTATTCAGCACCTGGTTCATTTAATGAAGTTGTATTTTATGTATAATTTGAACTGCCAATATTTAGACGTTGATCCCTCTGCTAACTTCTGATCTTTCGAAACATACCTTTAAAAACGAGCATAAGACTCAGAAAATTTCATAGACATGGAATGAACTTCCAAATTGCAGTAACTTATTAAAAGCATACGGGTTGCTTTCCGATCATGAAAGTGTTTTCTTCAGCTCTGCAATCTAATCTCATTCAATCTAATCTAATACAAACGCAACCAGTACAAAAAAGCATCCTGCGTTAGACTAAGCCCAATAATTTTTTTTGTCAATTTTGATGCGTGCAGCACATCAAAGACATGAGACAAGCGTCAAAGCGACCAGGTGATTTGAAATAGAATTGAAACACAACGCATTTTAAGAATCTACAGAGGAGGAAGGATGCGTGGACATACCGTACCATATGCTCCGAGGTAAAAATAATAAAATGTGTCATGAAAATCCGAGTAGTGACAAAAATGGTAATGATAATGAAAAAGTGTAAAATTAATATGCAATATCATATAGAATACAGGGTGCGGCAGAAAGTAATGCGAAAATGTTCAAACTTGTGTATTGGGTTAATTCGTGTAGCTAGTGACTTATTTCTATCGAAAGTGTATTTGTTTATGTTTACTTTCAAGTGCTGCATCCAAACATTCTATTTGTTTTATAGCAAATTCGTCAAAATGTTCGCGAAAGAAGAGATCACCAGTTTGTTGCTCGCCCAGAAGAAGCCGAAAGAGATTGCCAAGGTAGTAGGGTGCCATATAGCAACAGTTTACCGCATAAAAAAGTCCCAGCAGGATGGTCCTAAGCAGCGGAAACCGGGAAGCGGACGTCCGCGCTTTGCACACACGCCAAACGCGATCAAATTCGCCCGCCGAACGTGATCAAATCGGTCCGTGCAAAAATTGCTCGCAACCCGGTGCGTTCCATGAGAAAACTTGCAACGGCCAATATTTCGGAGAAATCCATGCGGAGAATCATTGAAGAAGACCTGCATGCATCTTCCAGAGCCAGAGTGAAACGCCATTTGATTACGGACTGGGTTAAGGAACTACGAGTGACTTGTTCTAAGAGATTGCTTTCCTTGTTGAAGAAGGAAAAAATGATAATCCTGTTCTCCGACGAAAAGCTTTTCAGCATCGTTGATGTGGCCAGTAGCCGCACAGACCGGTTCATTTCTCCAAGGAAATTGGAGAATGTTCCAGAAACAGTGAAATTAAAATTTCAAACCAAACATCCGCCTGGTGTCATGATGTTTGGCTTGGTGGCGTCCAACGGTTTGAAAATGCCGCCTGTTTTCAATGAGGTGGAGTTAAAATCAATACCGAAGAGTATATCGGTATTTTAAAGGACCAAGTGCTTCCCTGGGTGAAGCCCAACTTCTTCGAGGACCAAAACGTTGTCCTACAGCAGGATGAAGTGCCGTGTCACACGTCCAATCGAACCCAACAATGGCTGAACGATAACAAGAAGTTTTGGCGAAGGATTTTGTGGCCCCCTAGCAGTCCAGATCTTAATCCGTTGGATTATTTGATTTGAGCATATGTTGAGCATCGAGCATCCGCTATACATTCTCCATTCATCTGTCATTTCAACCTTGTTCGATGTAAAACACACCCGAAATCAATGCCTTAACACGTCATTCATGTTGCCGAGGTCTGAATTTGTCGGAGTTATGACACCCTTTCACTTGTTCACGACATAATTGTACCACAGCATGCGCGCTTGCGTATGAGCGTTTCTTTACGCCCGCATGTCGAAGCTTTGCTACGCGCATTGTCTATTATACGGCAAACATCTGGTTTACATTAATCATTTTCGAATGCAGATGGTGGCTTGAGCTAGGTAAAATAGTAACAAGGGAAATGTAAGTTAGATGGTAAGCAGAATCTAAACGTTAAATTCATTCGTGAACGACAATCCAACGTTGTTAAGTTCTATTCCATCTACCTATCTACGGTACTTACTGAATCTTCGTCGGTATACCCGTTGAAGCACGAGCTGCAGATACATCACTGGTTCGTAAGAGCAAAACCCTGAAGTCAACCATAACACGCTACATGGCATCAATGTCGAGGACTACGTCCGAACATGCTTCAGGCTTCTCGACGGATGTTATTGACAAAATGGAGGACACATTGAATAAATTTGTTTAAAAGGACTTTAAAGATAACTGCACTCGAAAATGTTGATATTATTGCTTGAATTAGTTAAAAATGAGATTTGAAAGTAATAGATCGCATTATTTTCTGCTGCACCCTGTAGTATATAAAATACAGTGAAGGGATATTATAATGCAACATTTTAAAGATAAAATTTACACATGTCTGCAGATTGTTTTTCTGCTGCAATCGTAGAAGGATCCGTGCATCCACTCCTCATTGTAAGACAACGTATCACAGCCACGAGAACGAAATTGAAAATTATTTCACATAACCTGGGAATTTCATGGACGATCTGAAATTATATATAAACAAGAGAATATTTAAATTTCGGTTTTCTTCAGCTCCGCAATTTGTACACAAAATAACGATATTTTATGAGTGCGATCCCGTGCATGTTTGTGAAGGCGAGATCAATAATCAGTCCACGATTTGCTGCAAACGCCAATTTACTCAACCCGCTTCTTAGTTTACCCATCCGATCTCGAAAACATGTCAATTGTTCTGATCACAAATTTGTCTACTAACAATGAGGTCTATACAGGTGGAGCAGAAGTGGTTAAGTTGTATTAGTGAAACGCAAAATACTGTCATTGTGTTCGTGAGATGATGCACAGTTTGTTTTTTTTTTGTAAACATGCGTGACGTGGATCTCCAAAAACAACAGTTCACAACAGCAGCAAATCAAGAAAAAACAAGGTCGATTTTTTATTTTTGGTAATAGGTATGGTTTTTAAATGGTTTTGGCTGAAAACTTCCTTTCGATGCACTAAAAAGATGCGAACAGAAACTAAACTTGCTATGTTGTCATTCGCTTGTTTTTGGAGTTCTACGTCACTACCCAAAATCGTGGATTGTTTACACATTTTTCGTTACTAATCCGACAAACACCTTGCTCTTCGCCACCTGTATACATTTCATTGGTCTACAGGTTATGAGGCAAACCGTCAAAACACAATGATAACGGAAACGGAACGGAAAACGGCAATTTTGACAGTTGCTGCAAATGACTTCGATATGTCCAATTAGAATCGGCTTGAATCTAGCATGTTTTCTTTCCGACAAGCAGGTATACTCAAATCGGGCTTTGCCGTTTTCCGTTTCCGTTATCATTGTGTTTGGGCCAAAACGTACACGACCCAACTTTTAAGTTGTCATTAATCTTTAGATTGGCAATGAGTATATTTTATTTCATTTGCTCTCACGGAAATGTTAGGCACAACGACTGAGACAAACAGACGGGATGCTTCGTTTAAAAACAAACAAATGTAAGAGACAACATGCTTCATGTTACTATACTGGTGCGCTATATCCATGGATAACAAAGAAGAGAGGAAACATGGGCTCTCTCAAAAGCAACAGTGATGCCATAGCTGCCGTTTAACAGCATGGATTCCATGTATGGGTTGAGCATTAGCAAATCTGACTGCCACATGTTCCTTTTGCTTCTTGCGCTGCTGTGCACATTCAAGTTGCAATTACAGCGTGCCCAATCATACAACTCTTTTGGAGTTTGTATGGTAGTTCCTTGCAGACTAGTTCTCGTCGCCAATCTGTTTGGAGTTCCACCTGATCCATCGCTTGGACCTTTACCGTGTGTTGTTGAAAAAAAGATCCGTTCAGCTGGAACGCCAAAGTCTTCTCGATGGCACAGCAAATTCAAGATGTTAAGCCTGTGTTGGTACTGTGAACCGGCACCGTCAGAGAAGTAATACATTTTTGTCACCTTAGCCAGCTGAGATTTAAGAATTAAAGGAATTCTTCTGGAAAGCGTAGAAGGTTGCATTGTTGTGATCCAAGGTATCCGAAATGATAATACAATTTAATTGGGGCAGCCCATGGGCCAGAAGGTTTACCGATTTGTCTAGAACTTAGGATTTTTAATTAATAGCCTAGAACAAGTTTATCCGACAATTTTGGTTTGAATCGAGGAGGGTCGATGCATTTTTCCGGTCACTTAATATGAACTGAGCCATATAGTATATAGTTAATATATAAGGTCAATATAAGGTCAAGGGAAGAGCTGGATTAAACGGTGTCCACAGTTATATTGCATCACTTTCAATAAGCTGTAACATTTCGCCCTTGGGTTGATTTCAATTTTGGGTGAGATAACCTCAGCGTGTATTGTTTACACTGCATGAGTTTCATTGTGGAATGTGTCGTAGTTTCGGAAATGGAGTCGAAGGAACAGCAGGTGCCCGAGAATATTTTGCACACGCAACTCGACAACCCACTTCTTTCGCTCTGAGCCATCGCGAAAAATGTTGAAAATTCACCAGTCTACAGTGTCTCGTGTCACGTGTTTCGGGGAACGTTTAAATGTCAATCATAAGAAGGTGAGTGGTAGAAAAATTGTTCCGTACTGTGTGAAGGATCACAAGTGACTGGATGCTGCCTTTAAAAGCAAACCCAACTGTTCCGTGCGGGATGTCGCGAAAAAGCTGCACTTGACCAAAAGTTTCGTGCAGAAAGCCAAGAAACGAGCCGGGGTCCGACCATTCAAAAATCATTCAGAAAGCTCCAAACCGCAATGAATAAGAGACTAGGACAACTACAACACGTGCGCGTTAGCTGTACACACAAATGTTGACGAAACCACACTGCTGCATCATGGACGATGAAACACACCTAAAGCGGACTTTAAACAAATTCCTGGCAACCAGTATGTGACTGCGAAAGACAAGTTCGATGTTCCAGAGTCTCTCAGGAAACAGCAAGGGTCAAAGTCCCCCAAGAAGTATCCTAGAGAGTCTGAGCTGTTTAGTGGAATACCTGTAACTAGAAATGAGAAGAAAAAATAGTATTTTCCATTTAAGTCCAACTACCTTTGCTTAAAATGACTGATACGTGTTCTTCGTCTACAATGTGCAGACTTCTCTAGTGTCTCGTACTAATAACTCGACTGAAAGAAAACCTTCGCCACCTGCCGTATATATATATTATTTTCTAAATACAAAACGTTAACCTAGCATTATTTTGTTTATACCTATCGTTTTATTATTTTATTTGTACCTATCGTTAGTTAAGAACAAATGTACTTAATATCTAACTCCATTTATTCCCTTAACCTAACCTAATTATTGTGTAGCAGCGGGTGCTCCGCTGCGTCGGCTTTGTTGTCGCTTTAGTGGTAAGTTGAAGTGCCATGTGTAACCGTTGCCTTGGTCTTTGTTTAGTAAATTTGTGTTCTGTTGTTTGTTTATTTCTAAGCTTTTTGCGACGTCTAATTTCTAGGGTCCGTAATATTGTGATGTTTGACCTACATATATTTTGCTGCAGTGTTCACAGTGTATTTTGTATACCCCTGCTTTGCCTAATATGTCTACTGAATCTTTGGTGGAGCCTAACAACGATGCTATTGTTTGTGCTTATTGATTGTGCCTACTAGAGAAAACTAAATCTAAACCAAATTCCCTAAGTCGTGGTTTCAGCTTTTGTGTAATGTCTTTATCGAAGGGGACGGATACACGTTTCAGGGGTTCAGGTGAATCGGAGAGGTTTGTTTGTTATTTCCTGTGAAGAGGTTTTTCCTTTTTGTTGATGATCGCTTGAATTGTCCTCTTTTCGTTACCATTGAGTCTGGCAGTTTCGATGCTAATTATGCTAATTCTTTGGCTTTTCCAGTTTTATTAAGTGGAAAGATCAACATTCGGTGGATCATGTGGTGGAAAGTGGCCATTTTGTGCTGTAAAGAGTGGTTTGAAGTGTATGGGATGACTTTTTGGGTGTTTGTGGGTTTTCTGGAGAATTTAAACTCTAAAAGAGATGGTGACAATGATTCTCTCTCTACTAGAAGTTCGAGGAATGCAAGTTTACCATCCTTTTCTATTTCATGAGTGAACTTAATGACTTTATGGAGATTGTTGATTTCTTGGAGAATTAAGGAGAGATCGTCTTGTTTCACTACGGCGAAGATGTCGTTGACGTATCTCCACCAACGAGTTGGGAGTAATCCTTTCGCTTTTAAGATTGTTTCCAAATTCGCCAGAAACAGTTCACAGAGGAATTCCATAGGGGGTCCTTTTAATTGTTTATAGAATGAACCTCTGAAAGTGAAGTAGTTCTCTTCCATGCAAAGCCAAATCAGCTTAAGGTACATCCGCTCCTTTTGCTTCCATGTGCCAATCTTCTAGATGGTTAATTGCGTCCTTGATCGGTACGCTAGGGAAAAGGGCCGTGACGTCGAAAGATACCATTACTTCATTATAATTTATATGACCTGACGACTGTAGCAGTTGTACAAATTCTTGAAAGTTGCAAACTGAGCTTGTTGGGAATTGCTCGGAGATACATTGAAATTCATTTACTAGCCATTCTGCTAGCTGATGGGCTGGAGATCCTACAGATGAAACAATCTTCCTCATTTCATTTCCGGGTTTGTGGACTTTTGGGAGGCCTTTAATTCTGGGGAGGATGGGGTTTGGTTCACGTAGACGGGTTGCTGCATCCCCTAATACTGCTCTACACTCCTTTAGTGTTTTATCCACTTGTTTCACCATGTTTGGTAGAGGGTCTACACGAAGCTGCCCATAAGGACCATTATTGAAGAAGCCATCTGCCTATCGTAGTCCTCCTTATCCATGATGACGACTCTGTTGCCTTTGTCTGTTTTTAGGTAGAAAACAGGTTTTGACTTCAGTTCCTTAACGATATGAATTTTCTTCTCGTTGTTGTGTTTTTGTTTCTGTCCGTCCTTAATAATGTTCAAAATGATAGTCCTGGCTGTGTTTTGTGAAGATGTCGGAAGAGTGTTTGTAATTGCTGTATCTACGTCGATGATGATCTGCTCCACGTCGGGCTTAATTGTAACCGTGTATCCTAATCTCTTGTTGAGATGAGTCAGTTGTTCTTCCGTGAATGCGGTCGTCGATCGGTTGACATCCAGTCTCTCAATGGAGTGGACCATCGGTGTCGTAGTGATGGTGGGTGTAAGTGTGGCCTGTTCCTCGGTGTGATGTGTGGTCCGAGTCTGTTGGGATTCTATTCTCAGCTTGCTGAGTTTCCTATCGAGAACCGTTCGTTTCCTATTCGATTCGTATTCCTCTGCTACATTCGCTAGCGATAAAGACTCCTGGAATTTTACGGGATACTCCTTGGCTAACTTCATGTGCAGAGAAAGTTTTCCGGTCCAGTTTGTTGAATAGTCGTTTGATACTGTCCTTGATGAATTCCGCTTCCATTTTCCTGACAATGTTGGCAGGCGTCGATGTCCGTATTTTAGTCTTATGACTCACTGGTACAACTTTATGTTTTAGGGATTTCTTTAGAAATCCTACGTTCCTCCTACGTGTGGCGATGGTTAACCCAGCATTGGTTGGGGCTCTTCTACCTCGGGCTGTATTAAAATTCCTCTGAAACACAGTGTGCAATCCGAAATGTATCCGTCGAATCGTGGAATCGCGTGCAGTGTCTACCCTCTTTCCAACCGAGCACGTGCCACGATCTGCAGTACAAAGGCGAGATTAGATTGGGTTTTCTATCGACAACAAACGATTTTTACCGAACGTTGTGCTACACGGACTTGGTCTCGGGTGTCACGTTCATTGTGTGTGTGTGCTTCGTTCTATTGGCCAAATGTTGAGGTTAATATCGAACTGTGCTGCGAACGATCGATTTCCTACCTCTCGATGTGTTCTCTTCGGTCCTATTCGCAGTATCCAGCTCAATTCCGATGATAACTTTAATCTTTTTTCCTTTCATTCGGTGTTTAGTGTTGTCAACAGCAAATAAATGACACTTTTGACCTATAGTCACTAGATTCATAGTCTGGCGGATACAACGACGGGGAGCCAATTTCAACTGTCAGTTAGCGGAGCCAATCGAGCATATCTCGAGAATTATGTTAAAGGCCTAGCGCCATTTTGTAAACAATAACTTTAAACGTTGATTTCTCACGAATTACGAGAATCCCACCATATCCTGCTACTCCATATGGTGAAACTAACTTTCTTCTACAAATGCTGTCTGTTTACGAGAGTGATTTGAGATTCAAGAGAAATCGATGGCGAAAGTCATTGTTTACAAATAGCTTTAAGATTGCTAGCATGAATTACTCGAGATATGCTCGATTGGCTCCGCCAAGTGACAGTTCAAATTGCCTCCGTCAGTGTATCCGCCAGACTATGAGATCTAGTGACTATGTTTCGACCATGTTACATGTTCGTTTCTGCAGAGGGCTTTTACACTGACGAGGTAGGGATGGGCATGTTTTATGTTGACGATGTTTTTATTATTAACTTCAGTTACAAAACGGCATAAATCAACAAAATTCTATGGCTAGATTTATAAACGCTACAGTGGCACAAGAGAAAAAGAGCTGAGAAGAAAGGTGGAGGTACGTGAAAGGCAACCCAAGTGTCTCCAGAAGTTATTTGGCAAAGAAATACGATTTCAACCGTTCCACCGTGCGTAACATCCTTTCAAGAGAAGGATATACCTAAGTCTTTTTGTGCCAGTAAACATCCGAATCGCTCCCTGAAGCAAAATTTAATGGCCAAATAGCGAGCACGATTACTAAACGAACGAGTTTTGGCGAAATTTGATGGTTGTATTTGATTGGATGACGAAACATATGTCAAAATGGATTATAAATGAATCCCTGGACGAAAATTTTAACTGAAAACTGGTCGTGGAGATGTCCCTTTCAGGTATACATTTGTTTTTGCCGATAAGTTTGCTCGGAAACTAATGATTTGGCTAAGAATGTGCAGTTGTGGCCTTAAAACCAAGATTTTCATCACATCTCACACAATGACGTTTAAGGTTTAGATTAAAGAGTGTCTGAAAAAGCGGATTTTACCCTTCATTCGGCAACAAAAGACCAACGTTATGTTTTGGCCGGATCTAGCCAGCTGACACTACCATAGACTAACTCTAAGACCAGTAGGTCCCGTACAAATAAGATTTGTTTTCTTGGCTCAGTCAGCTCTAGCACATCGGTCCCAAGCTCAGAAATACGCCCCTAATAATGAACTCACACGAACACACTCTCAAATATTCTGTCGAAATAACACAGCATATCAACACAAAGTACAAATATGTATAGAAAGGTAGCTTCAAAGTGTATTTCGGACCAAGGGGATCTACAACAGTGAACCAATTTCAAATCGCTAGTTGCATGAATCCTAGAGGGTTTGAGGTGTTTAGTGGAATACCGGTAACTAGAAATTAGAAGAAAAATTAGTATTTTCCATTTAATTCCAACTACCTTTGCTTATCTTGATAGATATTTTTTTTTTTTATAATAACTTGACTTATTAGTACGAGTAACTGAAAAAGTCTGCACATTGAAGACGAAATACCCGTATACGAAAATCTGTCAAGATAAGCAAAGGTCGTTGGGACTAATAGGAAAATACTAATTTTTCTTCTTATCGATCGCATCGATCACAAGTAAAGTGCGCCAGTTCATTTGAAACGGAGAAATGTAATAAGTTGGTATTCATTGTTTGAAGCTGAATAAATTCCCTTTTGTTTGCCGTTTTGATCAACTGTGTATGTCATGATCACTTTAATGCGTCGAAATTTACTTTAAATCGGGCTTTATTGAATATGATTACCGAATTTTGAATTGTTCTGACGTTGACTAGAACTAAGTCCTTGAAATTGAAATGGACATCATGTAACATTCGTTTTTGCATTTTTAGTAGCAGCATTTATAAAATATCATTTTGTGTTTTTCAACTTATTTTTACATCATGTGTACCAGCTATCATTTTGAATCTTAGTGTCTTGTAAATTGAAGAACAGGCGCAAATTTCTGTATTACGGGCTGCTCCTTTTATGTGCATCCAAAATGATTTAAATATACATGATATTTTCTGAGAGTGTGCAAATTGAGTTTTTATCCGATAAATTCGAGAGATTTTAGAGTAAATTTACTGTGTTGTAATTATTTCGTACTCGCCCTTAAGCTTTTATCAACGCAAACCTCTTTTTTTGAAGTATGTCTTTAATAAGGATTTTTTTAGGAGTTACAAGGTTTTTTTTATGAAATATATATATATATGAACTAATTCAATCTACGAACTCCCGGTTTGGTTCGTAAATAGAGGTTTCAGTGTATTAAATTGATTCAATTTTGGTATTAATAAATTAGTTTTTGTGGACAAGATAAAAATTGTTCTTTAAACAGAGTCACTTTCACATTGAATATGTTGTTCAAATGCGATTATGTTCACGAACGTTTCCTCTATAAATATTTGTCTCTTAATTTACATACTATAATGAGTGAACAGCGTCGATTTCCTGCTTTAGCCGTTAGCGACCATAACCAACCACGACAGATATACTCTCTACTAACTATTATACAATCACATCTGCTCGTATTAATGAAATTAACAATCTCTCCCGGCGCAGTTAAACCATGTTAAACTGCTACCCTTTTATGGTTGTTGACAACGAATCACAGAGGAAACATTATCGGTCATGTTGTCGTCCGCCATGTATTGTTTGCTTCCCACTGGCATTGACAGAGCTTCAAGCATCACAGCAACAGACACACACACACACACGCACACACACACACTCGTCCCATGTTTTGTATGTTCACAGCAATGAACAATTCTCATCCCACCATCCACCATATGAAGTATCACTTGATGGGGGTTGGGAGTGATGCTTGGTTGCAACCGCACAGAATATGTATTTCCCCGCTGATGTCTGACTGGGTTGGGAATGTAAATTCCGACGGCATCTGCCGCCAGATGTTTGAAAAGTACGAGCCTCGCCCCGTACATTTGCATCATGCACATTGCACAAAACGGCAAACGGTTGTTGCCACAATTGTTGGATGCAAAATCTGGGCCTGGTTCCCATGTTTCGTATGCCAAATGCTGTCCCCAAAACCATTTCATTCACCGCTGGAAGTTCTTCCACCATCGATGCCATCTTAAAGCCGGATACTCGACTGACTGACTGACGTCAGAGCGCCGAAATGGTGGGAAGAGGACTCATCTTAAATTCAATGGATTATGCAGCTGCCATTTTTGGTATTATACGCTCCGGAACGGTTCACCGAGTTCACCAGATCCTAAATTGAACTAAAACCCTTTCCAACGCTGTAAAGCTCGACTTCGGCTCGTTGTACACCAAATGGGCATCAATTATTAATATTGCTGGCAGAAGTGGTTTTTGCACCAACCGCCATGAAAACTCAAGGCAATATTGTAGCCTTTTCGTTGGTTGCACGTTCCAGAAAAATTTGCTGTATCGGAACTTGCTAATGCTTGCAGAGGTGGCGCCTGGTGAACGGAACGGGGGCTTTTCAAAGTTCTATGAATTATGGATATGAGCTGTGGATGCGTAATTACGAGTTTAGCTGTTCAATTTGCAAATGATGGATAATGGCGATGGTCTCGTTTGGACATTCAATCAAATTCCATCACGATCTCCCACGCGTAAATAAAAGCCGATAAAGGTATTTTAATTTCCATAAAATAATTACATTTGGATGCCCGCGGGTCGTCCATATCATATCCGAATCAGGTTCTTGTAGTACTAATAAGCCATAACAAATTGGTACTATTTATTCAATTTTTTACCGAGCTGAAACTCGTCATTTATTGTTAATCCGTGACCCGATTCGGCTTCCTCCTACCACAATGAGCTAATTACGATAATACTAATTGAATATGTATTAGCACGCACGCAGCTGGACTCTCGGCAGGTGTTTGTTTTTTTTCGTTTCCGGCCTGCTCTAGTGTTTGTTCATGTGCGGGTGGTACGCGATTCTGAAAGCCAGGTTCCAGGAATATGAGTTATCAACATATTGGAAAGAGACCCACGGGCCCTCATCCTGTTTGCACATCGAATTAAGGCCGATTTATAGCTGTGTTCAAATTGAAAAAAAATTGAAAAGATATGTTTGCACGTTCAGTGCTATGTCAGTTGCAGCATATTTAAAAAAGGAAAATTTAACTCATTTTCACATACGAAAACTCTAGTAAATATCATTGTGAAATGCGTTTTGAGACAAGACAAATTAATTTGAAGCATATTTTAACGTACCAGAGCCCGAATTCTGTATGAAACTCAAGAAACATCGCGATCGGAAAATCTAAATCTGACAGTTTGACTGGCAACCCATTGTTTCAATAAAAAACAAACCTGTGGCGCCATCTGTTAGGTAATAACTACTTGATATCTTGAGGGAAGCCATGCTTTCATTCATGTAAATCAGTAAATGTTATAATATAGAGACACGCAGAGAGAAAATCATTCAAACTGGTGCCCCGGCTACTGATTGATATTTTGTTATTTGTTTTGGCAACCCGATTGCATTTACTTCTAGTGACTTTTTTTTCAATTAAAATCCTTGAATTCGTTTCTGTTTCCACGACAAGTTTCCAAGTTATTGATTTCCGTAGTTAACGAAATGAAGTGTATAGAGAAATTTTGTGGGAATGTGCGGGATAAGACGCTAACTAGTGTAAGCTTTTTCCGATTCCCCAAAGACGTTGTTATAAGAGAAAAATTGATAAAATATTGTCAGCTTCCTCTAGATTACATACTTTTAAAACTATCGGCATTGAAATAATTCATTGCTACACTGAAAATTAATTTTGGTTTTTATTACAAAATCGAAGGTAATACTAACAAATCCATTCGTTGTTTTCTGCAACGAAACTGATTTGTTCTTTTTATGAAGCTACATTCGTAATTAATACAAACGCGCAACTGTCAAAAGCACGCAGCTTTTGTTGACACAGAAGGAACGTTCGTACATTGTACGAAAACAATACAAAGAGCTCCAAATATTTGGTGACAAATTAAAAAGAAACGTCCCTCTGCTGGTTGCATGAAGAACTGACAGATCTTCTTTATCGACTCAAAATTTAATTGACAAAAGCGCAACCATGTGCAGTTGTCCAGTGTTTTTTTTAAATGTTTATGACATAGGGTTCGAACCTGAATATTTGGAAAGTTCTGATTTTGAATCCGTGGTTGATCTCACTAGGCCTTGCAGACTCGTGAGAACATGTTTGATTAATGAGCATAAAGTTGTAGCTCTCGACAGCGCTTTAATTTTTATTTTGTGTTAGATAAATTATTCCCGCCCATACCAGCAGAAACACCATCATGCATGAGTACGGTATAAAAAAGAAATAGTGATTGGCTGGTCATCACGAAGCTCATTTCGTGCATTTTACCAAAAGGTGTTATGATAGTATTTCACCAGATAAAATGCATTATGAATGTTTCATACAATATAGGGAAGCGGAACCTATCTTGAGCTCAATAAGCGGACCTCCAGTGGAAATCGGTGAATATGCACTGAATACCGAACACTGAGTACACAAGTTATTCACAATTTATTCGTCCACTTAGCGTTAATCGTTTAGCAACACACAAAACATTCGATTCTGATCATTTTCTTCCAATTTAATACGGAAAAGTTGCCACTGCTATGTACCTATATTAATAATATCACGAAAACCATTAATCCCATCTGTGTACATATGTTAATCGTACTGATTTTAATCAAGAAAAAATACAAACAAGTTTACGCTCTTCACTACTACACCCAAAAATGAAGTAGATCATTTGACAGTACTTCACGTGTGTTGGGTAGCATGCATATAACCAAGACAAAATGAAAGGGTTTGTTTGTTATTCTTCCATGAGAATATTGACAACAAGGCTCACCGTAACGTTGGGCATAGAATGCTCTATGAATGATTGAACACGCACACCAGCGTTGATGTGTTTGCTATACAGTATGTGAGCAGTGCAACATCAAGCGATTACGTCGATTGTAAACACGGTTCAGAATAGGTGCAAGCGTATTTAATTTATTGTGAAAATTAATCCCATAGTTTTCTAGTATTTTATCACGTATTCGTAGATTCTCGTGTGGCTAGTGTAATAAGTGAAGTGTGATTTTTATGGTTTGTGAAATTACGCAACGAAAATGTGTGAGGATATAGTGCAATTAAAGAGAAAACTTGGAGTCTGGCTCGAGTATATTCCCTAGTACGGTTAGATCAATACGACGAATTTGTAGTGCAAAGGTAAGCAATTGTGTTGAAAATCTGACAGCTCATTATTTTTACGTTACGAAATTTAAGTCTCCGAAACGTTTTTGTAGCTTTTAATTATATTCAAGACCTAATTTTATTTGCGAGGATTGTATATTCTTGGTTACTGCGTCCATTAATTGGAGAAATTAAACATCTTTTTACGTTTGAAGTTGGATGGCTGCAGAATGTGATGGATATATGTACTATGGTGAGAATAGGTTCCGTTTCCCTACGAGACATTTGTTCTATGTACAAAATCCATGTTTACGAAACGCATGAAAGCTACTTTATGAAAATAAATTTTCAGTGTATTAAAATAATGATCATTAAACAATTCATTTCACCTCCATTTCATCTACGAACGTGATTTGTATGTTGCATTCGAAGGAAGAAATATATTGACCGCCTTGGAGCTGCATTCCAGATATGTGAATATTCTTAATTTTTAGCGGAAATGTCGGAGACAACCAAGTTTGTGTCATTATCTAGACTGCAATTTATTGTTGAATATTATAATATTTCGATTTTATGTCCAGGTTTCTTTGGTCAGTGAGGAGATGAATAGCGGTGTGTATAATCCGAGCGCACTTGGCTGAAGTTTTACCAAGTAGCTATAACCATAGGTTCGACTAATTACTGCATGCACTAATAATTGACCATGAAACATCCGCGAGGTCTGAACGACTAATGAAATGCAACCGACCCAGGTAATTTAAATAAATGAAATCAAGCCATATATGATAGTGTTGCAGCTTGCGACATTTTATTTTATTACGCGCGTTCGACCATTACTGCCAAACCCTTCGCCACCAAAAGAAGAACAACACACATACACACAGCGTTGGTGAAGTCGTTCGGCTCAGTGTCTTTCGCCAATAAGAACCTCCGGCAGCGATGGAAATATAATTTAAATAAAGTTCTTTTGCAATAAGTTGGTGGTTTACCTTGAGAGCCGAAGAATTGCGTGTAGTCGATAGGAGATAAAAAAGTTGAAAGCTGGTGGTGTTTATTGCTGCTACGGCCAATATTGTCCTCGAAATATCACCATGTGCACCGAGTGTGTTGTTGTTTTCAGCCGCTTACTGTGCTGGTTACTGCTGACGGCTGGAGATGGGCGTTCTTCTGTGTGCCGGATTTCAGGTACGATTTGCCAATTACTCAACCCCTGGTCGAACGGATAGTTTAGTGGGGTTACCACACGTACTCTTTTTAGAGTACATGTACTCTTTTCAGGAAAAATGAGTGTACTATTATTTTGGTAGGATTAAACTTATCGTACTCTTTTTAAGTCAATCATCATTATATTGCTTTTAGCAAAATCAGACTTTCGTATAAAGAAAATAAAATTACAACTCATCTGAAAAGATGCAGTAACAAAAACGTAGATCCCACGTCAAAGTATTTCTCTTTCCGTTCAGAATGTTGTAACTTTCACTGTTGTGACACCCTCGTCTGACAACCTACAACTCGATCGTACGAAGAAGTTTTGTTGTTGCAGGATCAGAGTAAAGAGTTTGTTTTGATTTGTCCGAATGATTCATTTTAATGTGTCTCGTTTAAAAAAAGTTGAGTTTTAGCGTCATGAAAGTAATTAGTGCGCTCTTATTATAATTTCTACCAATTTAGGGCAAAAACGCTTTCGATATGTCGCGTCGGAAGAACAAGTTTTCGGACATCTTTCAAAAGAATTTCCGCAGTTCAAGCCCGCTTCCAACGAATCTGAAGTCTGTGAAAGAACGAAGACCGAGGCTATCGTGAGACAGAAGTCTTAGCGAATTACTACGTCAAAACGTGCCTGGATGGGATACGTGGATTGGATATTCCATACATCGGACTAGCGCGGATGGCAGCAACCATGGATCAACGAAGATGTTTCCTGTGCTCGTTCAAGTATTTCCATGCAGCAAAGGGAATGCAGCAAGTTATTCTATCTTTGGATCCTTGGAAAACGAAACGGTACGTATTTCTGAACTGTTGATTGATAGTCTTAAGAAACATGAGTTGCTTGAAAAATGCATTGCATTTAGCGGTGATAACTGTTCCACAAATTTCGGTGGTATTAACCGTGTAGGACAGAATAACGTTTATTATCACATGAAACAAGCAACCCAATGTGATCTAGTGGAGGCGGCCCTCATAAGTTATTTCAACTCGATAGATAGTCCACCCAAGCTCCTGGAGGATTTTTTCAAGGAAGAAATCAATGAAGCATACTTGTGGTTTGTGCATTCCCTAATGTCTATGTTTCAAAGCAACATTCAAAGCATTGAAGCAGCAGACTACAAGCTCGATCGAAGCTATTTTTTGTGATTGACAACGTACTGCAAGCAATTATCGGAAGACTTGCTAAAAATGTCTTCTCTCTGCAAGTTAAGAAGATTCTGCGAGACAGCCTCAATTCGAATGTTGCAGAGAAGATGAAAATGCGTTTGTGAAGCTTTCACAAAGATTGCCTCGTATATCTTGATAAATGTACTGGACACTACGATGAACGGAAAGTTTTCCAATATATGACGCTGGATAAATTGCCGAAATGGGATGACGTCGCCGGATGTTTGGAGTATTTGGATGAGAATGGAGTCAAGGTTAACGAAGCTTGCTATTCGACCAAGTGTCAATCTGTCTTCGTTCTTGGAATCCAGCGGTGATGGCGAGGATTTGCGGAAGCTGCGTGCAGTTCATAAATGGACCAAGTATTTCAAAAACCTGTTCGTAGTGCTTGCTCGGAACTTCTCAAGATTACTCAGTACTTCTGATTCCCGGTCAAAACGCCAACGTTGAGCGTTTATTCGAGCCTATGGAACAACGCTTTGGTCGGATGATCGAAACCGTTTGATTGAATCTTTGATTATGGTGATATTCAACTATCGACTAGATTGCGTTCAGTTTTATGAGATGATTGAAAACGACAAACAATTGTTGGATATCCGAAACTGGTGTATGCAAGTACAGTGAAAGCTTTGTGCTATTTTATTTACTTTATGAACGAAACTTGATCCAAATAAAAAAGAGTGTTTGACTCAAGCAAATTTTTGTTTTATTATTATCCAGAGAAATTGTGTACTCTTTTATACCTTTTTACGTAAATTCATAAATGTGCTCTTTTCGGCAGGCAGTTTAGGGCACTTATACTTAATTGCGTTTTGTGTGATTTTATAAATTTCTTAGACTCATCCGAATGATTCAAACGCTCCGGCAGAAGAACAGAAACAGAAAAACATGAAACGTCTTCGTCAGAAGCTTCAACGTTCGAAGAACCATTCCTTCCGCGATGCTGCTACGAAACTGTTCAATCTGGAACAAGTCAGCTATTACAAGGAGATGTTAAGCGAGTACGACAATTAACTGAACGATCAATTGTTGTGCTTCAGTAAATTTGCATGTGGAGCTAAAGGGTATAAGTTTTTTCGAGACAAAAAGAACCTATCCGTTTCCGTCGATCCATACGCATCGAGTGCATCTTCAAAATTTGCATTTTGATGGTGAAATTCTGAGAGAGGTTTTTTGCTATAAAATAAGGTTCAATGCATGTCTAAGCCGGAAAGGGATTGCGGTCTTGTGTTGGATGAAAATGTCAATCGACCGAAGTCTCCTATTGCTGTATCAAAAAAAATACTTCGGTGACGTGACTATTTACCATGGCCAAAGTCGAAGTCGAAGGGTTTAATTTTCTTGTTGGTTGGCATTTACAGTCGATGGAAGCAAGTCGTCGCATATTTTTCACCGAAATTCGATTCCGGACGGATTTTGAAATCAGTGATTGTGGACATTATCAACAGGGCTGAGTCACTCGGACTTAAAGTGAATTTCACATCATCGGACTGTGGTCCTTGTAAGATTGAAATATGGAATGATTTTGGGCTAAAGCAACATGAAGGGCGAAATGTTAAACTGCGTACTACAGCACCCTATCATCGTCCTTGTGATGTGTTTAAAATGTTGCCAAACGCCTTGTACCTTACCAATCAGACTAAGGCCGGCGTGGCTCTGCTGTACACAGAAGATTGTCTCCATTCTATTCGGTCCATGGCTGTACCTCGCCAGTCTCGCTGTCTGCGGAGGGTCCTGCAGGTCGCCTTCTACGTGATCGATCCACCTTGCTCGTAGCGCGGCTCATTTTTTTTGTACCTGTCGGTTCGTTTTCAAGAACCATTTTCACTGGGCTGTCGTCCGACATTCTTACGACATGCCCAGCCCATCGTAGTCGATCGATTTTTGCGATGTGCACGATGGGAGGTTCTTCCAACAACTGGTGCAATTCGTGGTTCATTCGCCTCCTCCACGTTCCGTCTTCCATCTGCACTCCACCGTAGATGGTACGCGGCACCTTCCGTTCAAAGACTCCAAGGATGCGTTGGTCCTCCACTAGCAATGTCCATGTTTCGTGGCCGTAGAGAATTACCGGTCTAATTAATGTCTTGTAGATGGTCATCTTTGTGGTTCGGAGAACTTTGTTTGATCTTAGCGTCCTTCGGAGTCCAAAGTAGGCACGATTTCCAGCCATTATGCGCCTTTGTATTTCTCTGCTGGTGTCGTTATCGGCGGTCACCAATGAGCTCAGATACACGAATTCGTCTACTACCTCGATTACATCACCGTCGATCTGAACTCGTGCTAGGAGGCTAACATTGTCTTCTCGTGAGCCTACCTAAGGAGTGTATCGAAAAGTAGTTATAAACATTCGATGCGTTATTACGCATAAACTACTGTATATATTTTTAGCGTGTAAGCGCCATTTGCTTTGTTTACATGTCATTCGGTTCATTCATTTCCGTTGATAAAGTTGTATTCAAAATGTCGCGAATTGAATTTGAGACTAAAAAGAAAATTCTGCACACTTGGTGCACCGGGTGTTACTTACAACCAGATTGCGAAAAGAGTAAATGTTCACCCGGCAAGTGTAAAACGCATCATCGAAAAGTTTGGTAAGGATGCTCCCTCAAGGATTTACCAAGAAGTGGCTTGAAACCCAGCTCCAGCAACCCCGATTTGGACCAAAAGTTGTGGATTATATTCAACGGAACAAATCTGCCTCTACTCGCGATCTAGCCAAGAAGTTCAGGACCAGCATCGGAATGATTCAACGAATCAAGCGCATGGATGACGGAAGACGTACAAAAAGCAGAAAGGTACCCAAACAAACTCCGGAACAAAGTCTCGTGCAAAACCAGGGCTTGAGCTGTACAGCTGCATTTTGGACAATGTCGACCAGTGCATTTTGATGGATGACTAAACATACGCTATTAAGAAGATTCAAGAACGCTACTGGGGCCGCAGTGTTTATACTAAATCTGTTGGGGAACGTGTGCCAACCGCAGATACGACTGTTGCGATGGAGAAATTCGGTCAGAAGGGTGCTCATTTGGCAAGCTATTTGCACATGTGGCTTGCGTTCTTCCAATTTTCTATACAAAAGGAACTATAAATGCTGAGATTTATCAAAAGGAATGTTTGAAGAACAGGTTGCTACCATTGTATAGAAAGCACCAGTCCTCCTCCTCTCTTCTGGCCAGATTTGGCATCGGCACATTACGCCAAATCCACTCTGCAGTGGCTGACGGAGAATAACATCAAGTTCGTAGAAAAGACATCAACCCACCAAACTGTCCCCAGTTGCGACCGATCGAACGCTATTGGGCAATAGTCAAGCGTATATTTAAGAAGGATGGTACAGTGTCCCAAAACATGACCGATTTTAAGAAAAATTGGGCAGCGGCATCCAGGAAGTGCACAAAGGTCACTGTGCAGAATTTGATGGCAGTGTCAAATCAAAGGTACTGGGCATTCTACAGAAATGAACATGATGACTAGTTTTCCGTTTGGATCTTTTGTAAACATGTTAAGCTATAATAAACTGAAATAGTATGTTAATTTTAACCGTGTTTTCATGCCTATTTTATTATTTGGAAGTTTATAACTACTTTTCGATACACTCCTTGGTAGCACACTTGTTGCCACTCAGTTGAGATAACATAAATATGACTTGCTAAGTCATAATCAAGTTACTACAACTAACTATGATCGTAGTGTGCTACTTGGGCTCTTCCCTTCATGTATTTTGCTTTCAGCGCATTATTCACAAGCCGAATCCTACCAGCTTCAGCCGTAAGTCTGATGTACGTTTCCGCCATCGTCTCAAAGCTACGTGCTACGAAATCAACGGCGTCGGCGAAGCCAAATAGTTGGACAGACTTCCTGAAGATCGTGCCACTCTTGTCTATCCCAGCTATTCGAATCACACCCTCCAGTGCAATGTTAAACAACAAACACCACAATCCATCACCTTGCCGTAACCCTCTTCGAGATACGAAGGGACCCTGATACTCGGACGACACACAACACTCGATCCATCGTTGTTTTGATCAACCGCGTCAATTTTTCCGGAAATCCATATTCGTCATATTACCAAACGCCACTCACGTTTTTAAAAGCTGGGTGAAAAATAGGTATATCTATCTTTCACAGCAGGTTGTTTATGAAAATGGCCTCATTGCGAACGAAGCAGACATTTATCATCTCAGGGACCTTGTTCTTTTTGAGAAAAGGTAAAGGGCTTAAAATGGTATCTAGCTTAACTTTCAATGAAGTAGATTTCCCTAACGGCAGTAATCTGGATGCCATGAAAGATTCGAATTTCTACAAGCTCGTCAATCATATGATCAATATCAATCAATATCAATATCAATATGAGTCAAGAAACTGTCCGTAAAGAGTTGTTAACCACGGCATTTTGGATTGAAACAGTGTGGCGTTGGTTCAAACTGATGACTTCCCGTCAGTTTAATATTGCTTTGAGTCTTGATTTGAATGTGTACAATCAAACAGTGTCATTTCTAGGAACTTACCGTACATTGATTTTTGATTGCAAAGTTGGGAACAGAAGCGGTGGAAGCCATGGCAAACAGCTTTAATTTTTTAAAGAATTCAATTCCCTGGTAACATCCCTGGTTGATTTTTTATACTGAAGTTTTCATAGTAATCTGTTACCATATTCAGTACTGCAGTGTGGTTAGAACATTGATATAAACAATTTGACTTTGAAAAAAAAAAACAGAGATTGCTTGTATATTTGTACATACGTATCTGTACATTTCTTGTTTATTGGATGATTACTAAATGTAGAATACGATATTTATGGTGGTTTATAGTTTAAATATTTTATTAGAGCACAACATCATAATACAGCAAGTTTTTATTCGGGATCCCCAATATTTATAATCCTAACTGAATTAAATTTAAATCTTTTTCAACGGAACCTCTTTTACAATACTCCCCATGCATTTTTTAGCACGGCCATCATGTTTATTTTCTTTGTTCGATTGGTGCTCCGTTTGACGGTTCGATTGGTGTTTCTGGCTTCACTCTCTGCGTGTCTCTATGTTATAACATCGTCTCTGAAGTAAATGAGATAAAGTCGAACGTCTGTCTGTGCTTGCTTCGAAATAATACTTTACAATGCCCTCCGCTCAATTTCCAACTACTTCGATTCAATGGTCACAGCCCCTCTCGAAGATCATGGTTGTCACCTTGTCGTAGGTGAGAGGGCTAATCTCATGCAAATGGCCAGCATAAGAGACCAAGTACATGATCATTAGTGATAGTATCACAACTTACTTTCTTTCTGTCCTGATGTTTCAGGTTCAGAAATTTCAAATATTATAATTTCAATGTAGGGTCTATACGACAGCCGTGATCAAAGCACTAACTCTAACAACATATTACGTAGCTAGATATTAGGTTGTCAGACGTTTAGTAGGTCATCGAAAAGTGTTCCTAGGATGGATGCTGGCAAAGAATTAAAGGCTAAGGCTAAGGATTTATAAAAAGAGTAGGACGCGGAGGGTCCGCTTAGGGAGGCGAATAGCCTTGAGACCATAGAACAATTCTTCTCTATATCGGTTAGTTTTGCTTTAATAGTCTTTTTAATTGAAGTCAGCCCTCTCGTGGGTCAAATTTTCCACCTTGTCGGCGGTGAGAAGGTGTAACTCATGCTATAAACATGCATGTGAGACCAAGAATTTGACCAGTAGTGAAAGTATCACACATTATAGCATATTTTTTCACTGCCACGTCGTAGAACGTTTATATAAAGGCACTAACATCAGGTGTGATACTGGCGGCTTATGCGCGATTCATTGTTAGGCTTCTTACTTTCTATCTAAGGGAAAAAACTAAAAGCACACTTTTTATTTTCTTGGCAACTTATTTTGTTATTCATCCATTTGTTTTATGGAATGAATAACCAAAATACCTGGTTTACTCATTTTCTAATAACTGAATGTAATTGAAATATTTTCAAAAGGCGTGAATGTTATGATCAGGGTATCAGACATGATGACAAGCATGTATATTTGAGGTAGGACGCGGAGGGCCCGCTTGGGAAAGACCATTAGAAGCAGTAGAATAAACCTATCCATGTGGCTTATATCAGTAGCACTGTGAGATGAGTCATATACAATAGCATACGGAGGCTTACCTCCTTGTTTGTAAAGTTCAATAACGGCAAATCGGTTGTAATCGGTTGTAATGCGAGACGATGAGAGTTTATTCTTCATACCACGCTTTGAATAAACAGATAGGATAAAAAAAAACCGCTAGATAGGAGGTAGACAAGTTCTTTTCAACGTTTCAAATTAGTTCTTAGATGAAATATATTTAAATTTAGGATAGAAACTAGATCACAAACTGTAAAGTAGGTTGTAATTTAGGGTTTAGCCAAGCATGGTTAGTTTATAGCGACTCAAAATGTTCAGTCAAAGTCGTATTGTTTAGCAACCGTGTAAAGTTAGAGGTTATGAGCGAGTTTATTTTTCTTATTGATTCGGTTTCCTGGAACCAAGTGTCAATATCTAGAGTTAGATTTTAGAGGAAAATACCCCAACCGTGCCAAAATGAATTTTGATTCGGTGTGCAGGCTTAGTTTGTAAATTATTCAGTGCAAGAAGAGTGTATTAGACACAGATATCATGTTACTACCAGAAGGTTTCCGACACGTCAGCGACGGCCGGGTTGATGTGGACAAGTGCCGACGGCGGCAGCTGCGGGTCCAGCAGGACTTGGCCATCTAGGATATCGAGGAGAGCTGGTTTGCAAAGCAACAAATAATTTATTTCTACCATATTTTGAAGACAATATCTCAAAAACTTATTTATGTCGTGAAACAAATTAACAAACATATTTATGTCTTGAATATAAAGTGATAGTAACAAAAGCGTCAAAATTATTGATAAGAATTTTTTTTAAAATCTGTTCTATTTAACAGTATAAATTAAAAGCTCTTTATTCAATACCTTAGCTCAACTTAATGGTTGTAGTTTTATTTAATATTTGCTTGCTTTTTCATTTATTGTGTAAGGACGCGAGGGAGGTTGGGAGGATTGTTACCATCACTTTAAATTTAAATTTACGAGGATTGATTAATGCAACAAGAGGTAGATTTGGTTTTTTTTTTTACTTACCTCATTGATCCACCACATCATTTTGAAGAGGAAGGGTCCACCTATCCGATAGAATTGATGGCTTACATGAGTAAACTTCCTGTCGCGAGATATTTACGTAAAGAGTCATTGTTTACGTTTGTCAGTTGAATCCTGACGAGAAATCTTCGTCGAATAGTATTTTTGACATTGCATGCATAGGACAATGCCTTTATGTTTCCCCGAAATATACATGCACCCAAGGTGCATAAGTGTCCGTCAGAAGGTGGTAATATTATTGCTAGATGGTGAAAATTTTCTCATCACTAAACAAAATCGTGCGATGGCGTTCGATGGCCGAATTCCTTCAATAAAATCTTTGATTTCCGGTACCGATAGGTTTTCATATTTTCGTTTACGTAGTGGTACTTCAAAAATGTGTAGGAACGCAGTTCTAAATCCTCGCGTAGAATAGCTCACACTGCCTCTTGGCCGATTATCAGTGATTTTGTCTTTCACAGTTTTTCAAATATCAAAGCTCATTGTACCGTTTTATAACAATGTTTTCGCAAGACATACCGGGCGATTACCTTGCTTATAAAGCTTAATTACTGCAAAATGTATTTCATCATTTACTTACATCTAGTAGCTATTAGCAACAATACATATCCGTCGGTACTTAGTAGTGTATCAGAATATTTTTAATCTTAATAAATGGATTTTTTTTTTCAAAATATTTAAAACAATCATCATCTGTTCCTCGTCCGATAATCACCTATGCATAATTTATGCTCTTACATTACAATCGAATCACAATCGTTAATCTCGTTCTGCTCGAATAACTAAAATCCACAATATTGTACCATCTGTTCGATATCCACTACCAAAGTAATGGCTGTGACTGTGAAAACACACAGCTATAGCACTATCACGCCACCCCACCCGCAGATTGGGCGGAAACGATCGTTTAATTACTAGTGGACACCTGATGAAAGTAATTTATTTGCATTACCGCTCCAATCAAATCTCGCACGCTGAGCGTCTCCCATCTCCATTTCCAGTATTCTATTTATCGACCAGCGGTAGAGGTAATCAACATATCCACTGCACGTTGCAGCGAAATTTTCCCTCAACTTAAACTATTCATGCACTATAAATATCCAAAATCGCGCAGCTGACTCATTTCAGAATGCAGCGTGGCGTGAAATCCAATTAAATTTTTCTCGCCTTCGCTTGAGTGTGGTCCAGTTGAAATTGTGTGGAAATGGATCATATATGCCTAGGCTTGGTTTCCAGCTAAATAATCATACTTATCATACCTATCGCTTAAATTAAAAAATGCCCAAGATTTAAACTGGACCACACTATAGTGCACTATTCGCAGATTTCAACTAACAGCTTCCAAGTACATCGCACACTAGCAGAAACGTTACACAGTCCGTCCTTTCTGCCACAGCATGTTCCAGCACCGTTGAGCGGAGTAAGAGTCTGGCAAACACAACCCATCCCAAATGCGTATCGGGTGTACAGCAACCACCAGCAGCTGCAACACTCTACTGTTCCCTAATGGATTTTTGATTACTCATAACAGTCCAACTAACAACATCCCACCCACTATTGTTAGCCTTCCGGGCAGGCGAGGAATAAGGTAAATGCACCTCTATGTCTTGGAAATGCTTCCCAAGCATTAATTTTAAGGATGTAACACTTACAAGATACATTATGGAACGTAAAGCCTTACGCTCATGCAACTGAGAAAATGCTCGTGTAGGATGATAAAATGGGTAATCACAGTTTTCCTAGAGAACAATTGATTGGCTGCCTCAGAAGAGCTATCAGCTTCCCTGGTTCTGGTTTTGCGATTCTTCTCGGTTTTAGTCGAAACAGACCGCTGGTCACTTTGCTCGTACTGTCTCGAACAGCTGCCTTACATTTATTTCCGCAATGTGATACTGCTACTTAGATATATCCTAGGGTATCCCATTTAATACATAACTGACCTTCGCTTTATGGGAAGTTGGCAGATGTTTGCTGACGGTATTTTTACGTAAAACAGCAAAAACACAATGGTCACTGCGCTTCAAATGGGACAATCCGAACACAGTCCAGTGTCAACCGAACCAAGCACACCATGCACACTTTGTCACTAGGCTATTCATCATTCGTCCGAACGTCGCCACTGTCAGTGGAAATTTGCCATGTGTGCAAATTTGCTTGGCACTGACAAACCGAATCAATGGTCCATTTGAGTAATCAAACGGCCATATGTGTGATTGTGTGGTTCATCAACCATCGGACGAATCCTGTTGGCTTGTTTTAGTTATTTCTTTTTCCTCTGCTGAAACTGAACAGCAGCCTATTATTCGATCTTTTCTCTAGCAGCGGTGGGGAAAATGGCTTTTCCCGCTCGCAATAGACTGAAGGAAAAAAGTTTTCATAGTGCTCGTCATCGGTCGTTTGGCTGACGTTCGACAGGTTAATTGATGCCTCGGAGGTTTTGTGTTTCGTACGGGCCATTGCGGAATAGGCAGCGTTCCGAAGAGAGACTAACGACTGTCTAAGGTTTGAAAAATGACCTGTCAAATTGATCTGTTCTTTCCGTGGGATTGTTTGGATGCTATTTGTCTGGTACGGTAATCAATGGGAAAAGTGGCATGCGAATGTTTGTGAATGCATTCTTTTTATCAATGGAATGGTGGGAATGCAGTTAAATGGATAAGAACACTACATTCTTCGCTCATCACTATGAGGCATCAAGAGTGAACATTAATGTTTTTGGCTAGAATGAAAGATATGAAGAGAAAGTGTTGATAGTTCCGTCAGTGTGCGGCAGGTTGGAAATAGAACAGATCTAGGGTTTTTTTTCATTAGGGCGAATCTACAATTGAGAGATTCTCTCAGGGCTCTCTTTAATAAGCGGACAATTTAAGCATTATTGTTGTGAAGCATTTTTGTAGAAAACAAAGTTGTGTATAAAACCACAACTTTGAATTCATTAATCTTCAAAAAACAAGACGCAGAAATCAAAATTTATAACTAAACACACAAAGCCTAAACCTAGAGCATGCAAAACAGTTTATCCACTCCCCCATTTTTTTTTTTGGTTTTTCTGGTGAAAATCAGTTTAATTTGATGAGTGTTCCTCCATGATTTATCAATTTATGTTTATTTATCTTATTGCTATTGAAAATACGGCGTTTATATCTTTTCTTGAGATTTCATAAGATGAATAATGAAAAAGGGTAAATAAATTAAAGGGTGTCCACGATGAAATTGCCACACACAAAATTGATTCGCAAAATTCGAGTTTTCATCCGATTGCCATCAAATTTTCAGGGATTGAGAAATAACTATTAAACTTCATTTTACCATTTTACTCGTATTTTATTTACAGTTCATACGCAAATGCCCGCACCTTGGCCTTAACCCCGACCATAAGATTCTGCACAACCTGTGAATCAACCGTTTTTTGCATGTGAACCCATACTTTCTTCAGTTCCTCGACTGTCTTCACTACCTTAGGTCGTTTAAGAAGGTGCTGCTTCATAATCGCCCAATACTTCTCGATGGGGCGGAGCTCCGGAGTGTTGGGAGGGTTGAACATTTTCGTCACGAAATTGACCTTATTGTCCGCATATCACTTCAGCACGTCCTTGGAGTAGTGGCATGAGGCCAAATCCGGCCAGAAGATTGTTGGGACGTTGTGGGCCTTCAGGAGAGGAAGCAGCCGCTTCTGGAGGCACTCTTTTATGTACACCTGTCCGTTCATCGTGTCCTGGGTCACGAAAGGTGCACTCCGCTTCCCGCACGTGCAGGTTTTTCGCAAATTTGGACATCTTTTGAGTGTGGACATGCTCCGGAACGCTGAACTTTTCCTTGGCCATGAAAAACAGGTTGCCGGGGATCTGTTTGAAGTCAGCCTTCACATATGTTTCGTCGTCCATGATGCAGCATTCAACTTTCGTCAGCATGTTGAGGTACAACTTCCTGGCACGGGTTTTGGCGGACTTGTTCTGCTTCTCGTCGCGATTAGGGGCCTTTTGTACCTTGAACGTTCGAAGCCCAGCCTTAGTTTTGGCATCCTGGACAAAACTTCGGCTTAGGTGCAGCTTCTTAGCCACATCCCGAACGGAGGCGTTCGGATTTCGATTGAAGGCCCCAACTACGCGGTTGTGATTTTTGGTGTTGTACGGAATACTTTTCCCTTCACTTCTGGGCTTCCGATCGGTGGTCAACCGTTCCTCGAACCGCTTAATCACTCGCGACACCGTGGAATTCGCGATTCCCAACGTTTTAGCGATGAAACGATGCGAGAGATCCTTGTTCTCGTGATGAATGCGCAAGATTTTATCACGCACGAGCTGTTCTTTCGACTCCATTTCCGCGAGTTTTGATCACAGGACTTTAAAACTTGCAGGATGTAAATAATGCCACCCAAATTTTCATTAAATTCTACCCAACGGTTAAAAAGTTAGAGCAATTTCATAGTGTGGCAATTTCATCGTGGACACCCTTTATTTATTTATTTATTTATTGATATAATTCCAACTGACTCAACATCTTATTGGAATGGGGAAAAGCCATGTGGCGTAAAAACCCCCTATTTCTAAATCGTACACTACATAAATCAACATGAATAGAAAGAATACAAAACAAGCAAAACTAAATTAATTCTAGTACACACAAAAATTTGTCAGTAAACTTAAAATAATCTGTCGTGATGGAATCAGTCATCTAGTGTCTTCGCCATTAGTGCCAGTACGTAGTAAATGCCACAATTTCTGAACTAGCGTCTCGTCATCCAACTACGCTGAATCCGGTGACGGAAGGTCTCAGCGGAACAGTTGAAGTCAAACAGAGCGTAGAGTTCATTGAAGCGCGATGACATGAATCGAATTGGATCGTGTTGGCCGTAGTTTGCTGCACGATTTCCGAGCTGCAGAAAATTTCTTGTTCGCAGAACTCGTTCAGGAGCGTAGATGAACAGTTCGGCCAAAATTCCTGGAGAGTCGGTTTCACCTAGTAGCACTTTTGCTGCGAAAACTGCTTGCATTACTGTACGCCTATGCTCCAAGGTTTCAATACCCAAGAGTGAGCAACGATCCTGGTACGCTGGAAGGTTGACAGGGTCATTCCACGGCAGATGACGGAGAGCATAACGAACAAATTTTCTTTGGACTGCTTCAATCCTCGCAATCCAGATTCTTTGATACGGGCACCACACCAAGGCTCCAAATTCCAGAATAGAACGCACGAGAGAGCAGTACAATGCTTTCAGACAGGTGGGATCACGAAACTCGTCGGAGATCTTAAACATGAAACCGAGCTGTCTGTTTGCTTTGGTAATCATATCCGTGTAGTGTTGTCTAAATGTCAAACCGGAGTCAAGCGTGACTCCAAGGTCACGAACAGTATCAACTTTCTGCAGAGGTTGATTGTTTATCGTGTAATCAAACGCAATTGGGTGCAATTTTCGATGGAATGTGATAATGAAGCATTTACTAACACTCAGAGTGAGGAAATTCCTGGAACACCACTCTTCGAAGCTGCTGATCAAGTGCTGTAGTCGTAAACAATCAGCGAAGCATCGCACAGCCACATAAATTTTCACATCGTCTGCATAGAACGACCTGCAGTTAGGTGGAAGTAGCAGTCCAACCTCGTTGATGAAAATTGAGAACAGCAGTGGTCCCAAGTTGCTGCCTTGAGGTACGCCCGACATATTAGTAAAGTTGCTCGATTGAGCTGAGCCGATCTTCACACAGAGTATCCTGTCCGTTAGATAAGATTTAAACCAACGAACTAAGTTATTTGACACACCAAGTTTGTCTAACTTTGCCAAAAGTATAGCATGGTCGACCCGGTCGAAAGCAGCCTTAAGATCCGTGTAAACAACGTCGACTTGAGATCCAGTTTCCATATTCCGGAGACACGAGGAAACGAAAGGTGCAAGGTTGGTAGAAATCGATCTTCTGGGGTGAAATCCATGTTGTTGCAGGAGAGATGTAGTGTCTGCAACTAGCGAACAACAAGTCGTTGACGATGATCTCGAAAACTTTTTGAGCAGGCACAGAGCGATGTGATCCCTCGATAATTTTTCGGCATTTTGTTTATCTCCTTTCTTGAAAATCGGGAACATGAACGAAGATTTCCAACGTGTTGGATATTTTCCCTGGCGTAACGAGATATTGAAAATCTTCAAAAGAGGAATCGTAAACACTGCAGAGCAATTCTTTAGTACACAAGAAGGAATTCCGTCAGGTCCTGCCACGTTTGAAAGTTTCAGCTTCCGGATTGCGGCTTCAACGAGGTCTGATGTAATCGCAGGAATATTGAAGTCGAACGCGTCTCTGGGAGTATCTCTGAGTGCTTCGCTGACTTGCTCCAATGCTGGCACGGTGTTATTGAATACACTTTTGAAGTGCTCAGAAAGGAGATCACATTTGTCCACTGGTGTGCTGGCGATTCTGTCGCCAAGATGAATTTCAACCGGTAGCCCGTTAACATTCCTTTTTGTGTGTAGCTATGTATTCAAGTGGGAGATCTGATTACTTGCAGTCGTCTGGAGGCTAGTAAGAATTTCAATTTCATTGACGTGAAGAAGAAAGCGAACAATTTAGGCATTATCGTTGTGAAGCATTGTTTCATAAAACAGAGGTTTATTTTTTTCTACTTCGTCAATCTTCTCCTACACAACTATGAATTAAATCATCTTCAAAAAACAAGACACAGAAATGAAAATTAAAAAAATAGCATACTACCTACAATATGCAAAAAAAAGTTTATCCACCTCCCTACCAATTTACATTTTTTTTCTGGTGAAAATCAGTTTAATTTGATCAGTGTTCCTCCATGATTTATGATATTTAACCACAGACCGAAATTTTCGCCTACTTGAGAAGAGAAACGTCCTTTTTCACCCGCTTGAGGAAAAAAAAAGAGAATGTGAGAAGCGAGAGACTATTATACGCTCACGGCAGTTTTCGCGAGATTTTATTTTCGGAGAGCATAAGTAGCTGATAGATCGTTTCTTTTTCAGTGAATCCTAGATGCCGATAATTATTTTTCACTTACTTTTTGACACCTGAAAATGCACCAGTCTTCATGCTTGTTTTATTGGAACATTATAATTCTATAATAATCGTGCATGGCAATACCAGTGTGCAGCGGCTTGGCCTTATTTTCGAACTTTGCTCCTCGTATACAATCTATACGATCTAGGTAGCATGTTTTCAGTGAAAAATGTGACATGAGAAAAAATTTTCGTTGAATTTTGGAGAGAGATATTTTCGCATATGCAAGAGAGAGGATAATAAATTATCGGCGAAAAAGGAGAGATGACAATGTGAACGGTTCGCTACTCATCGACAGCCTGCTTGAGAGAGAGCATGGTTTTCACCCAGCTGAGTGAGTAATAACTTGATGTTACTACTATTGCACTTATTTTCGATTTCGTATGTGATATGGGGTGTCGCATGACATGTTCCGGTCCAAGTGAAAACTACCCTTTTCCTCGGAGGTACTTAGAATATGCCAATAAGATTTTATGCACTTGATGCCACCACTATAGCAATTATTTTTTAAATTATAATGTGATTTGAGGTGTCTCATTGTATGTTTTGTTCCAAGCAATCACTGGCTACTTCTCCGGGGGTACCCAAAGCTTGCCTAGATGTGGCCAATAAGGTTTTGGGAATTTTATGCCACCACTATTGCTCTTATTTTCGAATTTTAATGTAATTCGAAGTATCGCATAGTATGTTTTGGTCCAGATCAACAACTTCTCACTTCTAAGGGGATACCATACCCTTCCTCGCTCAAATAAATGAAACCCTCAACACAACACATCCGGCCGTCACGCACGACCGTCAAGTGAGTATCACCGAGCACTGAATCTGATTCAAAACAATGCACCACAGGCCGCGGACCATGTTTTGCTGCAGTAATTCGCTATGATTTATGCTGAGTCAGCATCTATTCAAAACAATAAAGTCATTGATAGGTTGCTTTAGTGTTAAGGAAACATGTTTGTAAACTCAAGTCGATTGTAGGCAACATTTACCACAGAACCTCGAAATTCACGATAATTTTTAACGAACTACAAAGGGTTCAATGTGCTCTGTTTCTAGATACCACATACCGAACTCCTTCTAATACCAGCGCAATTCGACCCGTGAGCCAAATTTCCACCTCCCGTTGATACAATGTGAGCGATAGAAATCTACCGTTTTTTTTTGGTTCAACCCGCACCCCGTCCCATGCAGCTCACTACGATCATATTTACATGCGGCAACATGATTATGACTGAACAAGTTACATTTATGTTTTCTCAATCAAATAACGACAAGTGTGCTATCAGGTGTGTTCTTCTGATGATGATGATGATGATGAGGTACTACCATCTATTGTAGCAAGGTAACTTTCCATAGCAGTGGAATAATCTGTAAAACGATTTGATCAGGATTCTATTGTTGTTTGTGATAATCAAGCTCCTGCATGAAGGGCCACAAACGTTTGGGTGGGCCCGTAAGCAGAGACACTTACGCGAAACCCGCGAATATAGAGAAGAGAATCTCCTTCCAAAAGCAAGTTCACACCAACTGCATTAGAATCGAGCCCTCGCTTGACAGAATAAACCCAATAGTTGGGGTTGAAAAGCCCGCCCTCGTTCCGCGAAATGTTAACAATAGGGAGGAGACAGTCCCATGCTCCCTATTCAAATCGTTTCACTTGGGTGCCCTGATGGTCCCTCCCTTTCCCAGTTATATATTAGGTCGTGGATGTATAGTATATTTAGTAGTTGTCATTTGATCGCTTACCTTGAAAATTTGGCTAAAAGTTAAATTGGTTAGGGTTTATACCGTGCTTTACTGTGTTGTCTCGGTGTTTCCGTGGGTCTACCCCTACCTTTTGAAGCGTTGACTTTAGGATGTTTGGTATGGCTCGCAGTCATAGGATAGGGAAGAGAACAGAAAAAAGCATTAGTGATTGGAAACGCGCTATGCGCATGTGAGATTTTCATGGTGATATTCTCACAACGGCCGTTCAGATTATAGTCTTTAGATTCATGGTCTGGCGGATACAACGACGGGAGCCAGTTTGAACTGTCAGTTGTCTAGTGTCTAGTGACTATAATTCAGATTGGTTCGACGGATGCATAAGGAGTGTATCGAAAATAAACTATCCACAAACTTTATTTCAAATTATGTTGAAAACCGATATTTTATTCATACAAAAATTGATCCTTTATTGTACGAGGTTAAACTTGAACATAATGAAGACCTGATGAAATTTAAGTTATTCCTTCACGAATTTTCGAACTTTGGATCGAATGCTCTTCATCAAGTTCCGGACAAGTTTTTTTGAACTCCTGCATGTTCCTAGCTGCCTTACCAGTCTTCTTGAAGACCCTCTTCACGCACGATTGCCCAGTAACATTCGATGGGTCGAAGCTGAGGGCAATTTGGTGGATTGATATTTTTCTCATCGAAATCTATACCCTTTTCCGCAAGCCAATTGAGAGTGGTTTTGGCAGAGTGAGCCGACGTTAAATCCAGCCAAAACAGTGAAGGTATACTATGCTTCTTATATAAAGGCAACAATCTCTTCTGGAGACACTCAGATCGATAGATTTCCGCATATATAGTTCCGGTAGTCTAAAAAATGGTTGACTTCAAACCACAGGAACATATTGCTTGCCATACCAGTACCTTTCGACCGAATTTCTCAACTTGGATCGACCTGTCCGCATCGCTCACATCCTCCCCAATGACGGCAGTAAAGTATTGTGGACCTGGAAGGGTTTTTGAGTCCTCCTTTACATAGGTCTCATCGTCCATCAAAACGCATGCATCCGGACGCTGCAAAAGACGCGAATACAATTTCCAGGCCCTTGTTGCTGCTCGCTTCTTCTGTTCTGCACTTTGTTTCGAGATTTTCTGCTTCTTGTAGGTCTTCAGGTGGTTTCGCCTCTTGATACGCTGGATCATTCCGACACTCGTTCCTGCTTTTTTGGCCAAATCACGTATTGACATTGATTTGTTCTTCATGATTAGAGATACCGCTTTCTGCTCCAGTTTCGGGTTGGAAGAACCGGGTTTTCTGCCTCTTCCTGGTAGCTCATCCAAAGAATAGTGTTCCCCAAACTTAATAATGATGGTTTTAACACTCGCATGATGAATTCCAAACCGCTTCGCCAATTTTCGCATAGTAATACCCTTCTCACTTAGCGATGTGTCCAGAACCTTAATTTTCACTTCCTTTTCAATACGCGACATTTTGAAAACGCAGAATTTGAACCGCACAAACAAGTAAACAAAAGAAAGCTGACAGTCAAACGCACAGCATGCAGTGTTCAGAGAATAAAAAACCGTCACAAATACATGCGTACAACGCAAATGTATGTGGATAGCTTATATTCGATACACTCCTTATTTGGTTCATAGGCCGAATCAAGGAGCTAGGCTAACATTACATCCCCTTACCCTATCAGTACTTGATTGTATATTTTTCAAATGGCTTTTTTAAAACAACACCCAAAAACAATATCTGAATCCTAATGTTTTGAATATGGAATACTCATATTACAGTAGTTTTAAAGTTGTTTAATATCAATATTGTTGACGTGGTAAAACACCGTGTTTTAAAGCTCCAGTTGCGGCTGCTTCAAAACTGTAAATTTGTGAAATAAAAGTTACATTCGTGTGAAAAAATGGTCTCAATTATTCGGTGTTTTGACAACTGTTTCACCACAACGAAGAATCACCAATTATTTCATTTATCTTTGACACATGCCATATGTCTTCATTAGTGAGCTGGCCATCTCAACTACATCGTTGTGTTCAAGAAATGTGGCAACAAATATGTTACATGAAATTTTGTGTCGAGTTAAGCAAATATTGATTCAAATGAAATGCTTAAGTAGCATATACAACTTTATCAAACTTTTACGAAACTGGATTTTATGACCAAATTAAATGATAAGAAGAAGTTTTCGTCTATTTAAAGTAAGTTATTTACTTCTCGTGGTTCAGAAGAGGAAACGACTTATTATGCTACTTTAAGCAATCATACGATGGATTGTTTTGAAGCTTCTGAATTATTTTCATTATTTATTCCAAAGGATTAAAAACTTTTGTTGAAGGCGTATGGGAAATTGTTGTTTTACGTGTAATGCCAGTAAAACATCCTTTTTTCAGGACGTTCTGTTTATCGCTTGTACTAACAATCAGCTACTAGATTCATTCAATATTAAATTCATTAATATTCGATTATATGTGGCATTCATAAATTTTAAATTTTAAGTAAATCAAACAAACGTTAACAAAGAAACCGCACTTTCAAATTACTAGTGTTGCTATTGTCCAGATATCTCTAATTTAAAGATGTCTACAGAGACATATGTAATAGAAGCACTTCACGTGTTGAAAATAGATTCATAATTATTTAAGCCGGTAGGGTATATGGTTTGTCCGCAGATGACATATGCCAAAATTTGCAGATGACAGATGACATATGTCAAAAATGTCTGGTTTCAAATAGGCTCCACCCTTGCGCTTTTTGCGTTGCTGTTGTGTATGATTTTGAGGTACATAGCTATACAAAACTATCCCTAATTTGTTTCAAGAGAGGTTTTTATGCTGTCTTGAAACAAGTTGTGCTACTTGGGTTACATATAAATACGTTGATCATAAGCGAGCAGATAAGTTCATTGTGAATCACCATTAAATCTATAATGAGTTCAGCTAGTGACAAATGCGCTAAAGCTGTAAAAGATGACGCCGAGTACTTCTCTTGCATGACCTTTTGCGACAGGATCTGAGGTGTGCAAATATAAAGCATAACAAGGCCTTTGTGAGCGTTATCCTCGTCAAATTAATAAAATGTTCCAGATTCATGTCAGCAGTCTCGTATTTCGGTAGTGTAATCAATTCTATTACTTAGAAACAGGAAATCGCAAATGTAGAAATCAGAAATGAAATGGCTAGGCAAAGAGAAAAGATCCTGTCATTAACTCCTGCAATTCTGGATCCTGGGAATCTCTCTCCACAGCCACCATTGAAGTGATTGAATTATTTAGAATAATTTGCTTTATGTGGTTAATAAAGACTGGACTAGGAAAAAAAAAAGAGACACGCAAAAATGATCACCGAGAATTCAATTGAAATCGGATACTTCTAAAATTTTAAGGGATTAAATAACTATATATTAGCTATGTTTTGGCATAACTCTTTTATTGAATTTCATCCCCCAAGCTGAATGCTCCCACATTTCTCTTAACACTGCTCATGAGATCTTGGGCGAAGATTTGTCCATCTTCCTTACATAATTTCCCCCAGGTTTTCTTCAAAGCTTCATCGGGTTTGAATGTTTTTCCGCTTTTCTTCAACTTCTTCTTCATTGTCGTCCAAAACTTTTCGATCTGACGAAGTTCTGGTGTATTTGGCGGGTTCGCCTCCTTCGGGACAACATTAACGCCCTTCGCTTCGTACCAATCCATTACAGGCTTGGCGTAATGGCACGAAGCGAGATCCGGCCACAAAAGCGTGGGACCACGGTGAGAGCGGAGGAAGGGCAGCAAGTGCTTCAGCAAGCATTCCTCTCGATAAACCTGCCCGTTTATGGTGCCGGTTGTAACGAACGGCTTGCTGTACCGTCCGCACTCGCAGATCGCCTGCCACAACAGGTTCTTCTCGCGAATTTGTCCATCTTTCTCTTCCGGAACTTTTCCGGAACCTGCATGCGGGACGTACCAACAAAAAACTCGAGACCGGGGATTTGTTTGGTGTCCGCCTTGATATATGTCTCGTCGTTCATGACGAGACAGCCTGGCTTGACCAGCCACTCACGGTACAGCATTCGCGCACGCAATTTGGCCATCGTGTTTTGCTTGTCAGTCAGGTTTGGCGCCTTCCTAACCTTAAAAACACGTAGCCCAGCCCGCTTCATGGTCTGCTGGACGAATTGACCTTTTTGGCCTCTTCTCGGGTAGAAAGGTTCGGGTTATTCTTAAAGTACTGCCTTATCGTCCGCGCCTTCTCTTGGGTGTTCAGTTTTCGGCCGCTTCCAGCGCGCCGCTCGATGGTCTTCGTCTCCTGGAACATCTTCACAACGCGGGACACGATGGAATGGTGGATTCCAAGCCTTTTGCCGATCCATCTGTGCAACTGACCAGGATTATCGATCACCGCGCCCATGATTTGCTGGCGTAGCTCTTCTTGTTTCGAATGCATCTTGAAAACTACTTGACAAATCGCAATAACACATAAACATAACACTCTAAACTAGTATTATTCAAAATTTCATTAATATCTATCCACGCGATAAAAAGTTACACCCAAAAAAAGCTTCGCATTTTTTTCGAGTCCAATCTTTATGTACTTTTTGGCAAAGAAATTTTTCATTCTGTGCGGCCAAATACTAAGTGAATAAGCTTAAACAATTATATTGCATCCCATTCAGCATACGTTAGCCTTTAAAATAGATTCATTATCCACCCCAACAAGCTACCCAGATCTCTTATTATAAGCATGAATAGAACCCAGTCTAATTGAAGCATGTGCACCTAGAAAACCGTTGAGTGGTGCAACAAGGCATACGCTTTGTTCAAGCAATGCATGCTTCCGGAAATTTAATTGAAAGTACACATTTTCATTCTAGTTGGCTGCACAGCTGCATAAAGCTGAACGAAACTTTCCCAAAGCCAAAAACTGCTATTCGCTTTGTTCATGTTTGTTCTTCCTGTGGGATGAGGTCCAGTCCGTGGTTGGACTCAGATGTTCCCGCTGTTGTTGTTGGTTAGATATTGAAATGGTGTGGCTGCGCTTTTCGAGTAGGCCACCTGCTGCTGGTCAATGGCTTCTTATTAGCTGGGGATATGTTGTACCTGCTAGGGCATTACACCGACTCCTAACTTACGCAGTTGTTGTTTGGGAGTTACCTACCATAAGCCAGAGAAGCTTGCACTGGAATCGAACCTGGTTGTTTCCTATTTTTGATTCCTATATAGATACACTTCCATCGTCTAAGCAACTGAAGGTCCCGTTAGGAAAAGCAGCAGCTGCTAGGCTATATATGCTGAGAGACAGAGGTGGGCACTATAAACGCTAACCGCTAAATAGTACCTCGAAAGATGGTTATGTTATGTAATAATAATAGTAATAATTTAACATTCAAGGTTTTAAAATACTGAAACTGCTTTGGGTTCCATTCCATGGAAAAAAAATTAAAGCATAAGGCTCTAAGTTAAATTATTTGGCAATAAATTTCAATTCCAATTCAGTCTAAAATTATCGACGGTGGGAAACATAAATTTCCCGAAAGAACAATTTAGACGCTTTACGTGGCCACTTCTGCAAGGTGAGTAAAGGTTGCTGGTCAATTGCTTGGATGGTTGCCGGTGTGGTTGGCCAGGAATACAATATTGTAGAATCCGGTTGGAAGCGTTCAGGCAAAAAATGGCTCATAAATCAATTCGTAGGAACGCTATGGTAGAACTATTTTGTACATTCGTGTTGGTCAAAAATGAAAAAGCATGGTTATTTACTATTCGTGGAACTATTTTTAAGTAGAATTTGAAAAAAATGGTTTGGGAATCAAACATATCTATACATATTTAGTTCAGTTACTATGGGAATAGCCGTTCACTTTTAAATTAAACAGTATTTCTCACGATGCAGTTATCATATTTTGTAGATACTGTTTTTCATTTGACCAACTTAGAAATTAGATATTTAGAACAAACTTAAATTTGTTCATATTACAGATATTTTCCGATTTTGCCACGCTCCGATTTTGTCAACAAAATTATTCCGCTTTTATCAAACATAAAATACTTTCATTTTTTTAGAGATTTTGCTTTCAAAATAAAATAACTTGGGTTAGTTTTTGGACAAATGTTGTATGTATAAAAATACAAAACTTTTATTTTGCAAATATGAGTTCTGTATTGTTGCTTCAAATGATTTACGTTTGCATTCCAAGTAACAAATTTAGTTTTATTCCGGCCGTATAGCCCTCCTCCCAGTTTTGTGATAAAATTACATTCAAAGCTGTTTTGTCCACCAACATCACCTCTATGCATTTTTTAAGCCGAAATGTGTACAAAGTGGCTCATTCTATAAGCGGTTGTGAAATTAAATTAATAAAACCTTTAAAATACCATAAACATTTTGAGAATGTTCTCAAGTGACCACTTGAGAACCTTCATTAAAACTATTGGCTGCCATCAAAACCAGAAAAGGGCCAAATGGCCACAGCTGTCAAACTTCACTGTGATATCGTGGTTGGGGTTTGTAGTTCCGCTTTGTTCGATTCTCTGTTCTTCTAATTCATTCATCAGTAAATAATGGTTGGGAAAAAAATCCTAGTGTTGCGGGAACTTTTGTTTGATAGCAAAATATCCAACACAAATTGAGTTTTTTTTAATAGCTTTTCATGCTCCAAATCATATGCGCATTTAATTTATGGTGAATATTGGCACGATAAAAGCAGAAAATCAATGCGCCTCGGAGATTATGCGAGATAAAATAAACAAAATTGAAACATATACATTCGAAAAATTTATCATGAATTTCCTGAAAATTTTATGGAATTTAATAGGGTTATCTAAAAGAATTCCAAAATCGATCCCTGATCTACAGTTCATTTGCATAACATTTTAAATTTGGTGTTTTTTCACATTTCAATTTTAATATTTTAATATGGCGATTGGGAAATATCGCAGTTTTGCCAAAAAGCCAATTTATCTTCGCAATGGCTACTATAGAACAATTTGGTCATTTGGTGACTTACCTCAATGCCAATTTGCCAATACTGGAGGCAAAATGGTTTAAAAATGCTTTTTTTAACTGCCATAATAAGATAATTTGAAGGAGTCCTAAAACGGCATTTCAAAACAGCTTTTTAAGGATTTATAAAGTCAAAATAAAACCTTTGATGGGAGTATAAAGAATTTTAGAAACAAGGTTTTAAGATCGTTGTAAAAAAAGCTGTAAGATGTAAGATCTCATAAACCTGACTAAAATTTAAAACCTTTTGGCACCTCCTACTGCCATAATAAAACTGTATTGATTTCTAGTGGCTTTCATAAAACTTAAATAAAACCTAATAAAGCTGGATGGTTTTGGCAATGATACTTAAACATGGCAAAGAGTTTGACACATTTGAAAAAAAAATAGATAAGGGAACGTCCATAAACAACACCAAGTATTAAGGAAGAGGGGTATCAATAAGTGTGACAACTCACGTAAAGAAGCGGAGTTGAAATTGTCATTTTTTCATGATGTTATTAACTGCTGTGAATTGCTCTGATTAAAGGCTATTAACTCTCGAATGCAATGCAGTGGAATAACTCGGATGCAGAGCATTTTGACAGAAAAAGTATGGACAATCTACTGAACCGCCCCTTAACCGTGTATTTTTCATTGCACTGCGTATGAGACTTCACACGCGCTACCAGCAACGCAAGGAAATGAACATCATGGCAAAATCAAACGAACATCACTCACCATTCAGCAAAAACTTGAGATTCTGCAACATCCTTACAAACAAGAGCAACATGAGCATGATTGACCACCCAAGGTTGCTACTCCGTTTTTGCCAGATCACCTGCGATTACACAGAGAACCTGGTGATCTCAAATTAAGGCATTACCGCCGCCGGCCCCGTCCGAATGCAGGTCAAATAAGAAAAAGGTAGGAATATGTTGACGTGATACTCGCTTTATTGGAAGCCGAAAACAACTCTGCACTCCCACGAGAAATCACTGGGATTTTGGATGACAGGATTGCGTAGAACCCTTCGTTTCGGTTAACGATAAGCTGTCAAGTTAAATATTTGAAAATTAGTAGCGATATCCGATTTGAACCGATTTAAACCAACAGTAAGGATGCTATTGGGGCCACTCACAAAGTGTGATTGTGGGTTTTAATTGGGAAAATAAAGTGATTGTTAATAAGGTTGAAAAGCCGATTTTGACAGGTTTAAACCATCAGTAGGAATGCTAGTGGGGCCATTCACAGAATGTGATAGGGGTATTTCATTAGGATAACAAGTCAATTCATCTAAACGTCTGAGAACCAACTTGGACCAATCTACACCAACAATACGGATGCCACTGTAGTCACCTAAAAAATGGGACAGTGGTTTATTTGTTCCAAGATAGGGTAGCCCGACGAGCATGACGAACGAACAATTTGGATCACAATTAATTATGTACTCACCACCGACCCATCTTACCCGGCGAACCACGACTTTTCATGCTCACTCGATCACTCGCGCAACGATAACAATACACAATTGGCAGCCGAAACAATAGACAAAACGCTACGCCCGAGAACAAAATATTGCGGAACGAAGTGTCGACACAGCCGATTCAACCAATTAAACGAGTGGTCTGTACCGAACTCCGCAGGCGTCCGTCCAGTTTCTCACTGAAACCGTTCCATATAATGACATCAAAACTTTTCCGCATATAACCGAATGAACACTCTTTATGTACCAAGTGGCTTATACAGATCGAAAGCGCACACAACTTCTTCGAAACAAATAGATACCGAGCTATCTCTGCAACATCTGAACAAAAAAGAGATGTCCAAACAGATCTTGCCAAGAAGTTTGGGGTGGATAGATATGCCATACGTAAAATTAAACTGAACGGAAAGAAAATTCAGCATAACTCGTCTATGGGCTACAACGTAAACCATAAAAAGAAAAATGTTGTGGCTGGCAAAAATCAGAGGGTTACAACAAATCTGATCAAATTGCAAGCTCAAAATTTTGCGGATAAACTTAACATACCGATCAGCTTCAAGTTTAGCCCAAAATGGTTGCATAACTTCAAAAAACGGTACGGCATGCGACGACTTAAAATATCCGGAGAAAAGCTATCTTGTGGGCTTTCAGCTGATCAAATATACAGCGCAGATGAGTCTGCGTTGTTTTTTTAAATCTCTTCCAGAACATACTCTCGTGCACAGTTAGGAAAAATCAACTACAGGGCACAAGATGACCAAACAACGGGTCACTTTTATGCCCTGTGCCGATGCTCACATAAGCTGCCAATTCTGATGATTGGGCATTCCAAGAACCCACAGGCGTTCAAAAATATCCATATTCCATCGCTGTACTTCTCGTCCAAGACTGCCTGGATGACACGCGTTATTTTCAAGCAATGGTGTTTTGGCACATTTGTTTCAAGAGTACGACAGTTTGCTGCAGAGCAAGGAATAGAACCCAAAGCTATCCTGCTTTTGGACAAGATGGCTTGATCTTTGTGGTTTTTCTGCCTCCCAACGTTACGCGTCTCATTCAGCCAATTGATCAACATGTTATCGAAACAATCAAGTCCAAGTATCGCGATAAAGCCTTAAGCCAGTAAACCTCAAGGAGGTCGTCTTCTGATTTCAGGAATCCTGGATAGAAGTGACTCAAAGTGTGCTTCAAAGATTGTGGAAGAACATCGGAGTGATGGTTGGCACCAAATTGATGCACGAAGACGATGTACCTTCGGCGACCTTATTCAATATGCCGAATGTTGAAAAGGACGTCGCACCTTCTGAATATCTTGAAGAGGACTTATGAGTTGATGACTACAACGATGCGGATATTATTGCTGTGGTGAATGCTGGTCAAACCCCCGAAGAAGAATGCCTTGAGGATGCCGACCTGGACGAGTCGGAAACGACAATGGACATTGAAAACCTGGCTCCGTTGGATGATTCCACTTGTAGTGATCAGTAAGCTTTAACTATGCCATCCGATGGACAGAAGAGAATAGTTTTGAGCTTGTCGATATTCTACATCTGCGGAAAATATAAAACGCAGCCCTTGAGAAATGTTCGACGGCACGTTCTCTGAGTAAGATCAGCATTTAGTATATGTACATGTTTTATTCTAATATTTTTGTTTAAATCTATAAATAACTGACCCTGTTTCCGTTAGGATGTTTGAAGATAGCTTCGGATCGTTGTCATCAGAAACAAAATAATCCGATGAAAACTTACATAAGTGCTGAAATTTCGGGATTAACATAAAGGGGGAAACATTATATCTGCGATTAGCCAATTTTACCTTATAACTAAAAAAAACCCGTTACTGGTCATGAAGCAACATATAATACACATGCCTAATAACTGTCATGAAAGGGTTATCCATAAAGCACGTGTACAAATTTTCAAAAGCTTTAAACTACTACCTCCTTTCTATGTCACACTTTTTAATGAGTGGTCTCTTTTCACTAACCCTCGCCTCCCACTAGAATGACTACGCAGTTTATGGACAGTCCCTTAAATATTTAAAACTGTTAGGACTGCAAAATTTTAAATTTTTCCAGCAATTTATCATTTTTACTAAAATATACTCAAAGAAAATTATTCCGATGTTGTTACTTTTCCGATTTTGTCGACTGAAACTCACGTACCGTGTTGATAAAAACGGAACATATCTGTAATTCAAAACAAATGGTTTAAATAGGTTTCTCAGGACACGAAATAATTTCATAGTTCGCGTCAATCTAATGCACACGACAGTTTGCCGTATTATCCTAGTTTTTCTCAAAGCAGGACAACAATTTCCTTCAATTTGATTAGCAGGCCATGGCTGCTTGCAAGCCAAGGAAGATAATTGTTATTTCCCATCGACAGAACCCGAGTCTCTACGCTTCCAAGCATCAATTAGGACAAGTTTTCCGTCTGACCTTGCCATTGCCGTTGTCCCGTAACATCGAGTATAGAGTTCACCGCTAACAAACAGGTAACAACTGACTCACACATACCTCTCAAATGAGATTGTTGGACGGTAGCCCAACCCTACACCTTGCACCACAACAGCGTCGGGCTTCGTCGAGAAAAGACTTCCGGAGTACTTAGCTACCGTCAGCATTTGTGAGCATCACTATGTGAACCTTGAGTTAGGTGTTTCATGCTTCTATGTGATCCTTTAGAGCAAAACACGTACCGAACGAACTGGCTGACTGAGTGGCGTTACATATGAAACCGGTGGCAACATTTCACACCTTGACAGAGCGTTTCATCCTGCGATAATTACAGCTTCAAACAGGCAAAGAGAACCGGAAGATTGGTGCCGGTGACTGACGAAGCAGACCTATTGGTGGCATTCGTTGTTGCCAACTACGGCGTAATTAGGTCAACGGAACTAAATTTCACTCGGATGTTATCAATGCACGGGAAGTGTGGGACTGAATTTCTCTTTTGTGATGTTCATTGAAGTTTTCAGGATGGAGCAGCGATTAAAATGATCAAAAGCACTTCAAAGCACTGAAAATCGTTGCGTTAATGCTGCGATGATAACGCTCAACAACAACTCAATTGAAACAATTGAAAATTAATTCCATTTATTGACCAGTATATCTAAGCTGCATTTGGATGGATCAGGATGAGTGTGAGAGTTGGTTGCCAATCGGAGACTGATTGATTTCATTTAAATGGTGTCAGCTTCTTTATTGCTGCATGTTAGTGGAAACAAAACCTTCTCACAAAATCTTTAAGTAGTTTTGCACACCACCCACCGTAGCTTTTATTAATTATTAATTGTGTGAGCTTCCCAAAAACTCGTTCTCGCCAATAATTCTCCATAGATCTGTGCGGTACAATACTCAAGTTACAATTTTAGTTTTATTCCAACCGTATAGCACTCCTCCCGGCTTTGTTGATAAAACTACATTCAAAACTGTATTGTTCACCAATACCTCCTTTATGCATATCTAAAGCCAAAATTTGTACAAAGTAACCCACTCTATAGGCGGTTGTGAAAAAAAAAAATAATAAAAGACCATAATGATTTTGAAAATGTTCTAGAAAAAGATGTTAAGACCACTTGAGAACCTTCATAAAACCTATTGGCTGCCATCAAAACCAGCATAGGACCAAATGGCACCAGCTGACAAACTTTACGCTCACGGTGATATCCTGGTTAGTTTTTGTTGTTCTGCTTTGTTCGGTTCTCTGCTCTTCTGATTCATCTAGCAGTAAATAAAATCTGAAAAAAAAGTTCTAGTGTTGCGGGATATTATTTTCGATAGCAAAATATCCAAAACAAATTGAGTTTTATATAGCGTAGCATGCTCCAAATCATATGCGCATTTGATATTATGGTGAACATTGGCATAATAGAGGCTGAAAATTAATGCGCCTCGGAAATTATGCGAGTTAACAGCAACATAAAGAAAATTGAAACAAATAGATCCGATAAATTAATCATCAATTTCCTGAAAATTGATGGAATCCAATCAGGTTATCTAGAAGAATGCTAAAATTGGTCTCAGATCTACAGTTAATTTGCATTACCCTTAATATTTGGTGTATTTATTTTTCCAAATTTCTTAAATTTCAATATGGCGATTGGAAGAAATCACAGTCTAATACAGCCAATTTACCATCGCAATGGCTACTTTAAAACTATTTGGTCATTTGATGACTCCCCTCAATGCCAATTTGCTGTTTAATGAATTTACTGGAGGCAAAATGCATTTTCAACTGCCCATAGTAAGATAATATAAATGAGTCCTAAAACGTCATATCAAAACAGCATTTTACGTGTTCATAAAGCCAAAATAAAACCTCGTATAGGAGTAAAAGGAATTTTTAGATAACAAGGTTTCAAGATCGTTTTAAAGAAGCTGTGTAAGTTCTCATGAACCTGACTCAGATATAAAACCATTTGGCACCTCCTGGTACCATAATAAAATCAAATTGATTTCCACTTGCGTTTATAAGTATACTGTCGTACGCCGCCT
>JASCZW010002436.1:75862-144648 GCA_034211315.2 Aedes japonicus
ACTTGGGTACCACATCGATATTCAGCCGCTCCATCTCCTCCAACGATCGCTTCGAGTAGTGGGCCGACGCCAGATCCGGCCAGAACACCTCATCTTCGCTTTTGTGGTATTTCTTGATGAACGACGCAACTTCCGGCAGTCATTTCGTACTATAGATTTCCCCGTTCACGGTTAGTCCAGAGTGAAAGAAAAGCGGCTTTGACATCCCCTTCTCGCTGAGTGTCAGCCATAACAGCACCTTCTTGGGGAACTTGGTGTGTGACATGAACTTCACCTCCCACCTGCACCTGTGGACAGTCATCGATCTCTTTTCATTGATTTAGTTTCGAAGTTTTCTGACCTTCTGGTACAATTTCCGATTTTTTTCCTAAGCTTTTGGTACCCTAAGTGGTATTTTTTCTTGATTGCAAATTATTGTTTTGAATTTTTTGAGGATTTTCTGAACTTAGATAGAATTCATAAAAACTTCCTTGATGTTTGTCCGAGCTTTTAAAAACTTCACTGAACTTCTAAAAAGTGTTGTTTTTAACTTCAGGAAATATTTCTTGCTGGCGAACCGACATGCCACAGAAGGTCATTGATTCGATCAATTCTATGAGCAATCAAATCTGTCAAACGAGGTGAGATAGAAACTGACGAATTGTAATTTTTCTATGAGTGTGTTAGCTCATAGTTCGATGTGAACGGTTGAGAATATGGTGGAATATGAATTTTACACGAGACGTAATTTATGTTTTTAGAAAGTCGGAGAACGTAAAACAAGATTTCGTGTAACATTATGTTCCATTTACCGATTTTTTTGAATACCTTTCGGTAGAAGAATGTTTAAGTGGGATGTGTCGGTCTCAGGGCACCGACATTTTAGCAGTGTGTATATTTAATATATTATTACGACCATATAAATGAAATTTGTTAAGACTGCTTCTTCAGTTCTTCAATTTCAGGGAAGTTTTCTCCTGATCTTCTGCAAAACTTCCATATGAACTACTGGAAAGTTCCCTCCTGAACTTTTAGCAAGTTTCGTCATAAACATCTGAGCAGTCGTCCTGAACATGGAAACTCACACCTAAAGTGGAATTGTTTCTTCCAGACTTTCTGAGAAATCTGAGAGAAGAAATTCCTTTCTGAACATCTTATAAGTCCAATTTTGAACATTAAGGAAAATTTCCGGGGACTTCGGGGAGTTCTCTTCTGAACTAAATGAACTGGGTTAGTTTCATCCTTAACTTTGAGGTTTATTCCTGTCATACTGCTGGGAAATATTATCTCGTACTTCGCGGTTGTTTGTTCTTGAATTTTTTAGATATTCTTGCTTGAACTACTAAGTTAGATGTGCCCCCTATACTTCAAAGACGTCCGTTCCTGACCTTCAGTGAATGTTTTGAGGAATTATTTTTCTGATCTTCTGGAAAGTCTCCTTTAGTACTTTGAAGAGTTCCTCCACGATATTCATTTCTAAATCTCTAGTAAATTCCGTAAACTTTCTATACTAATAAAAAAAGGACATATATTTATTGGCGAAAATCTTTGTGGAATTTTGCATAACATTTATGGGTGAACCCATGGAAAATCACAAATAAAGTTTATGTGCCAAATGAAAAATATGTGTAAACAAACATAAAGTTTATGTGTACACATAGAATGTATGTAGATTAACACATAAATATCATTTGTGGGTCAAATTGCAAAAGTTTATGTGTGGGACACATAAAATTTACCATTGCTTTTTTATCAGTGTAGGAAGTTTCCATGGATTTCAACAAGCTTACAGCTTACAAAATGTTGTAGAAATTTAGAAATTTGACATGCTAACAAAATATATGAAAAGTTCTTTCGGATCTTTCTTATAAGTGGAGACCATTGTATGTATGTTTACGAGATAAGAATGTTGTTATGAACTTACTACACACTTTAAATATCTAACAGTATTCGGTAATTTTTTTTCCGAACTTTCAACAGCTGAACAGTTCGGTAATTCAATATAACGGATCTCGCTAAAATTTGACAAGTTCCTGTAATGTTTTTACCAGAATACTGTAAAATTTCCCCAAAATCCGGTAATTCGGACTTCTGAACATTCAGTTGTTGAAAGTTCGGAAAAAATTACCGAGTACTGTAAAAATTTCTAAGTGTTCACATTTTTGTAAAACTTCAGTAAAATATTATGTAGATCTATTGAAAAGTTTACATAATTTTCGACATGATCATATAAGTTTGCATTGTTTGAAAGATATGCAGTTCTTCTTTTTTAATAGCGTTTCAAGCTTATTGCTTTCACAATTAACTAATTGCTCGAGAAACTTAGTGTTCTAAATGTTCTAAATTTCCACAATTATTCAATAAAAGCATTCGATACCAGGTACCATTTTTGAATTTCCCTCACAAAAATTCCAAGACCAAGTGAGTTATAACATACCCATAAATGGGTATGTGCACTTTTCGCGATTATGGGTATTCTTCACCCATATTTGGGTATACTGATCTTAGCGTGTAGAGACTCTCAGTCGTTGTGAATCAAAACAAACCCAAAAAAGGAGAGAGTTCCTCTCCCATGTGCGCATCAATAAACAGAGTGCACACAATAGATCGCTAGAATAACTATACAAGCCACAGTGGTACATGAGCGTCTTCCAAAACCGGACATTTTTGCCTGTTGAAGTGGCGGACTTAGTCCGTGCTTTAAACTACCCCGCAGTGGGATGTTAGGCAAACATAGACGTCTTTGGTTCAAGTACCACTGTAGACAAGCCCTTTTCGCTCAATTTCATAATCATCTGTTCTATTTCCAAGACTGCCGCACACTGACGGAACTATCAAAACTTTCTCTTCATATATGGTTGTTTATACTATACTTTTGCTCCGTGTTCCGTTGTCTTGGTCCTCTGCACCATTCATCGTCATAGTTCGTCGAAGTGCTACTTCGACCTATCATCACATCAGGTTCTTCTGTCAGAATGCCCCCATCCTTGTCCAGAGAGCTTATGATAAAACGTCACCGTTTCTTAAGCGTAGTGAAGCTGCTCCGTTTCTTCACACTTCTCTTCGTTCAGGTGGCATTTTTCTTCCGATATAGATGAGTCTGCTGTTGCTACGGGGTCTCGTGCTTCAGCATTGCTGCCTGCGGTACGTCCTTCTTATCCAAAACTTCATTATTCTCCTTGTCAAACCAATCGTTCTATGGGCTCCGTTTCACTTACCCGACGACGAACGTGCCATTGATGGGTCTTTTTAAAATATTCCAGCAGTTCTCAAAAGGGACTTCATCGAGCACACCCTCATCTACCAAAGCTCTGACGACATCCGGTTGCTTCAGACGTTCGAGATTGTACCATCGTACGTTGTTAACGACGGATAGTTTTAGTCGCAGTTTTACTATAGATTGGCCCCGATGTCGATTACATCTTGAGTGTAGTACGATGTCGATTACATCGAAATAGTGCCGTCCATGAACCAAAATGTGCAGTTCTGTCTGCTGCGGTGATATCCAGGTAGGCAGTGAGTTCGATAAGTCTTAGACCGTTGTTGTTTGTCCACTTGTGAGCGCTGAACTTTCCAATAGCCGCGGCCGTGTTCACGTTCTAGCTGCGCGTAAAGAGCATCTTTATCATCATCACTGTAATCCCATTTTGGTTTAGTGACACCTATTGTGAGACACCAGTATGCGGGGCTCGAAGGAAGACGTGAAATGTTTTGCCTTATCATTTTGCATTGTTTTATTTTTAATTTTATATGAATTTTCACAAGTGTATAGTGAATTTGCAATCTTAACCCTCTCTGTTTGTGGAAACCTGTAAGAAACAGAAGTCGGACGACTCCATTTCGTCTTGTTTTGAGTTAAACCAGAAAAAGCATCGCGGCTGGAGGTGCGGTCGTGGTAGTGTGGAGTAAACGTTACCCGTGCATTCTTCAGCTGGTGGTGATGATGGATATTGTTCGTTGCTGGTTGGCGTTCGGACTTTTTGGATCGGATACGGGATCAAATAGAATTAGGCTAAGTACTTCTTATAATTTAGATACCCGAATTGTTTTAGCTTCCGTAGCGAATGTTGTGCACTGGAGAAAATTCCTTCAATCGCACATGCATTTTTTGAGGGCTTTAAATGATAAGTTGACTACCAGGAAGCAGGATGCGACCTACCTCCCCTCACAAGTTCCTACAAGTTTTACGCCTCCTCGAGTCATGTAATTACAAGGGACTAAACCATGCAGACGCTGATTGGCGTAGCCTGGGCCTGTTATCAATGTGACAGCGGCGAGGTGAAGATCGTGTGCCTTTTAGTCATGTTGCGTATTTTCAGTTCTAATTTGATTGATGGTTTTAGTGCGCCTTGGAATGATCTTTGCATTACGAAACCTTTTAACTTGGAAGCATGTAGATCAATTAAAGGCTCAATTGAATTTTCAGCATGAACATGTGGATAGCATTTCTGAATTTAAACTTCTATTTTCATAAAAGACAGGCATTTGACGCAGTATGGGATTATATTTAAATAAATTTTGTTTAGAGAGGTCATGATTGGATAAGTCATTCGTTTCAGGAATCATCAGGCCGGGATCTTTGATCACTTGTGCTGCGGTCGTTGGAGTGTAACTGGAGGATTGTATAGAAGGTTTTTTAAAAGAGCAACAAAGCTTCAGAAGGTACATCATACTTTTGATTGAGGTTTTGTCTATGATAGTTGCAGTGATCTACTCTGTTTTTCGGCCTTTCCAGGACCAGAGGGATGTTGAAACAGATCTAACTTTTCTTTTCATTAACAAACTCATTTGTTTCACATTTTTTACATGGTTTGGCCATGGCATTTCAGTATACATTCATCGACTACTTTTTGAGCTATATAGCTGTGTATAGCTGCCTCTTATTATTAGTTGCTTATCATTGTCGTTTTAGATCAGTGTCCTCTTTTAAGCCTATGAGATCCACTACAAATGAGTATTGCGGTGCAAGGAAATGACACCGCACATCGACATTTTATATACACTATTCTTTATATGAAATTTCATGAAATTTCTCCTCGTGGCTATGATACATTGTCTAAACTTTTAGGTTCATGATAGATACGCCTTCTACAATTGATTATTATTATGTACAGCAATTTCATGTGTAATTATTAATATGATTTAACACTATGATATCCCTTCACACCGCATATTGACATTTTTATCATTACTCGGATTTTCATTATTTATTTGAATATTATTTTGAGCGTATGGAGCGTATGGTATGGTATGTTCAAACATCCTTCCTCCCTTGTGTCGTAACCGGACCGAGGTATCCAGCCTCAGTCACGGCAACACGAGGTCCTTTCTGCTGTCACAACTGTTGCTGCTGCTTCCTCTACTATGGTCAAATCTGAAAGAATGCGCTGGGCAGGACACGTTGCAAGAGTGCCGGACAACTATGCTGTGAAAATAGTGTTCTATGGGAGCTCGGTTGGCACAAGCCGACAGGTGTTAAAACCAGCTGGAGCAAGATCTCGAGATAAGATGGTAGTTATGCCATGAAAATAAAATAAATAACAGTTCCATGTACCAAAATTCCAATCGTAATTCCTGTTGTTTCATGGCTGAGGTCGTCACCGATTATTCCAGTCCGTTTTTGCTGTTGACGTTGCCGTACTTGTTTTTTCACCGGAGGACCATGGTGGACCGCTGAAGTTATAGTCTCACGCTGACACATTGGCAGATTTTTTTAAGCTGCTCCCGATATGGAGGAAGGCGCTCGGGTGTTGTAAAGGGTGTTCACAGTTAAATTGCATCACTTTCAATGAGCTGTAACATTTCGTCCTATGGGTTGATTTCAACGAAATTTTGGGTGAAATTACCTCAGTGTGCATTGTTTACACTGCGTGAGTTTCATCGTGAAATGTGTCGTAGTTTCGAAAATGGAGTCGAAGGATCAGCAAGTGCGCGAGAACATTTTGCACACGCACCTGAAAATTCACCAGTCTACAGTGTTTCGTGTCTTAAAACGTTTCGGGGAACGTTTAACTGTCGATCGGAAGAAGGTGAGAGGTAGAAAAAGTGTTTTGCACTGTGTGAAGGATCACAAGTGAGTGGTTGCTGCCTTTAAACGCAAACCCATCTGTGTCGTTCGGGATGTCGCGAAAAAGCTGCACTTGACCAAAGGTTTCGTGCAAAATGCCAAGAAACGAGGCGGGCTCCGTTCATTCAAAGTTCAGAAAGCTCCAAACCGCAATGAAAAACAGAATAGGACAGCTAAAACTCGTGCGCGTAAGCTGTAAATACAAATGTTGACGAAACCACACTGCTGCATCATGAACAATGAAACACACTGTCCGCTCCTAGCGCTTCGCATGGAGATGATAAATTATCTGCTTCTGGAAAAAAAAATTTCATCATAGATCGTTACTTCCGCGCTGGGGAGAATACAAAAATAACAATCAAAAGTGTAAAAAGCCCATAATGGGGGAATCCATTAATTCATACTGGTGGGGATCAGTATTTGCACCACTCACCGTCGTTCTCTCCGGAGATCTATAAGTTATAGATGACGAGAAGAGCAAATGTAGTGAAATAGGCGGTGCATGCTAAAAATAAACCCAACAGCGGGAGATAATTTCTCACCCGTGCTAGGCAGTATTAGGAGACGGACAAATCGCTAGAACTAGAAACAAGCAATAGGTAGTATAAGAGCACGATCGGTTGTATAACCTTTTGTCAGTCAAGGGGATTTCCCCCCTTGCCTATCCTGCATAGGGTAGTATGACAAAGGGTTATGTGCCTGATCGTATACTACCGTTAAAATGCCCTCCGCTCGTTTTCAAACTTACATCTATTCAATTTCAAAACCTGCCGTTCCATTACGGATCTATCAATACACTTTCTCTTCTTGTTTATTTGTTCTAGCAATAAAATTACTGTCCGCTCCTAGCGCTTCGCATGGAGATGATAAATTATCTGCTTCTGGAAAAAAACTTCATCAAAGAAGTAACGGCGCTGGGGAGAATACAAAAATAACAATCAAAAGTGAATGAAACACACGTAAAAGCGGACTTTAAAAGCGGACGTAAAAGCAAATTCCCGGCAGATAAGTTCGATGTTCCAGAGTCTCTCAGGAAACAGCAAGTGCCAAAGTTAGAAAAAAAATCCATGATTTGGCAGGGGATTTGTTCGTGTGGTAAACGAAGCAAGCATTTCGTGACAACTTTAACTGTAAATGGTCAACTATACATGAACGAATGGCTTAAAAAACGACTGCTTCCGTTTCTTAAAACATACAACGTTCCTACAATTTTTTGGCAGGACCTAGCCTCTTGTCACTACTCCAAGGATGTTTTGAAGTGGTACAAGACGAATGGTGTCAATTTTGTCCTGAAGGATCTTAATCCCCCAAACTCTCCAGAGTTGCGTCCAATTGAAAAACATTGGGCTATAATGAAACACGAACTTCGTAAGCATCTTAAAGTTGTCACTACAGATCAGGAAATGTTGAACTCATGGTTGAAAGCGGAAAAAATGTCGGTTCAAGCGTTGTACAACATCTAATGCTAATTCCACGCACAGAAGACAGTTCGGGCATTTGGATTTGGTAAAGAAATACAGTGGAATAAAAATACCTTAACCAAAATTATACATTGTTTTTTTTTTATTCCCTGAATATTTCATGACAATCGGTTGAGAGACTTGTTTTTGAAGACGAGTTCATAGTGACGCAATTTAACTGGGGACACCCTGTATTTTCAATTCCTTCAAACACAGATCTTAATAGTCTGGTTTAAAGCCTGTCCTCGTTAAATTTCTAACTTTTTTCTTTCAGTGTAGAGGTAGTCATTATTGAGACAAATCCCAATCTTTCTATGCGAAATGTGGCTTGTAAAGGTAAAATTTCACCGCAAAAAGTCGTGCTAAAGAGCTTGACACCAGTTTTTATGATACATTTTCTTGTGTCATAATGGACAACAACACATACGTACTCGAATACTTTAAACAGTTTCTAGGTCTTGATTTTTATACCGCAACGCCGTTGCCGAGCATTTCCGGACAAAGAAAGTGTTCAAGTTCCCGGAGAAGTAATTGATTTGGCAGTCCATATGTAGTTGTGGTCGAAAATCTAAAAGTTTCGTCTCTGCCGGCACATCAACAAGGATGTGTACGAGAAGGAATGTCTGAAAATGCGGTGGCTGCAATCCACGAAACTGTCCAGAGCTTCGCTCAATAGAGAAATACGGGTCTCTAGTTAAGGGAAGGTTCATTAATTATGTCACGCAGTAGGGGGGGGGGGAGTGGTGGGGGGTTTGGGAAAACGTGACGATCCAAACAAAAAAAAATTGAAGGGCTATACAAAAAACGTGACAAGGGGACGGGGGGTTATATAAAGTCAGTTTTTGCGTGACGTAATTAATGGACGTTCCCTAAGCGGAAACTCTCAGACAAAGAAGAAGAGAGCAAATGGTACCGATGATTTCAAGAGAAGATGGAGAATCGTCACGACGGGTGTATCAGAGGATACCGTACGGAACCTGATGGTGGATGTACCGCAGAAAGTACATAAGGGTGCTCTTACATAAGGGTGCTACGAAGGCAATGCTCAATTCAAAAAGTGCCCGAATGGTGCGAAAGTCTTAGTTTTCAATTATGTCTGCATAATTGGTTTATACGAGTGCGCCCTGAAAAAGCGCTATATCCAGCCAAAAACCCTCAACGTATGGAAGTATCAAAATTTGTTTTGATTACTTCTGCGTGTCTGTCTCAATATTTCATCTTGAAACTTACCTTCTTCCAATTCTTTTTCGTAAGAAAAATTCCAGAGAATTCAATTTGTTTTCCAGTCCATCAAACGCGTCCCTGAACGAATAAGATTGTAATCTTTTTTACCATCTTGACATCTCCAGCACCATCCATCATCTTCATCATCACCATCATCACACCATCGTCATTTGGAAAGATGCAGATCAGCTCTTTTATTCGCTTCAACTTTGTTATTTCAGGTGTGAAAAACGAGTTCAAAAGCGAGATAGAAACACAAACAAGCGAACGTACCTACTCGACTTGAAACTGAACCTGAGTGCCGGGCAATAAAGGCGAAATGATTATTGCTTTTTCGGTGATGGGACACGAAAATGCTGAGGGCATTCTGCTTTGAAGCGACGACGACGGGTGTGAAATTCATATTAGCGGAAATTCGACTACAGTTTGTCAACGGCCATTGGATCTAATAGTTGAAGTAGAAACTCCATGGGTCGTTCTGTCAGCGAGCGAGATTCGGATCAGCGGGCAATGCTGTGCTTTCATAGCAGCTGGAGGGCTTCCAAACTCATTAGCATAGTTTCTATTTTCATGTCATTGAGGTAATCTCATCTGTGCGTCCTGTTAATGTGCTCTGGATTTAATGACATCAACGTCCATTCGATGAGGTGTTCCGGAAAAAAAGAAATGGCAGCATTTGTCGTCATTGAGTCGTTCAATGTGATCTACCTAAGTACAAGGGAAAAACATCTTAGGAACAAATTCGAAGAAACAAAATAAAAAGGGAAATATAATGGAAACAAGATATAGTTTTCTCAAACGCTACAGTTAATTATCATGCAAATCGAATCCCTTTCAGCTCAGATGTCGTTTAATCTTCAACTTCATTAACTGCATCATCCACAATGGAGGTTCATTGATTATTTCCATCGAAATTTTTCTGCCATTTTTGTTCACGAACTTACAACCGTTTTCGAGACTTTATGCAAAACTTTTTTTCATCAATCTGACATCTGAAGGGTGGAACGGTAAAAAACATGATTAATTAGTTTCTTATATAAGTTATCAATTTTTATTGTTTTCATTTTAATGTTTTATAAAACAAAGAACAATTATTTGATAAGGCTTCCGATTTTCCAAATGCCAACTGTCGGGCTTTACGTTTCACACCTTCCATCAAGTTTCGTACCGCGGTACATCCACATTATTAGATGTATAATGCTAATTTTCCTGGAACTGTTCTTCACTTCCAACTGTTTTTAAGTGCCCTTGAGGTTTATCCTTACGATTGCATCCGCTAAAACGCCGTCAGTGCCAAACGTGCCCCCTCCCCCCAACCTGGGGAATCCCAGGCTCACGCTGTACCTCAGCCCATGCGTCTGATGATAACTCACTCTTCTCCCCGGGCCAGATGAAGGAGTTCGTACAAGCAAGTCTGAGGTGAATCGCTATATTCCCGACTTTCGGATTGTAAGGCTGGATCGAATCCACTCGATGGGAGGAGGAGTGGCCATCGCATTGTGACACGACATCAGCTGCCGCTCGCTGCCCTGTTTCGGGCTGAAAGTCATCGAGGCCGTAAGAGTTGAAGTGACTCAATTACCATCATCACCGCCTACTGCCCCAAGCAAACAAACACCAGCGATGGCTCGGCAGAGGCTCTACGGCAAGACATCATCAAGTTAACTTGTCGGCCGGGGCAATCCGTTATCGCCGGCAACCTCAGTGCAAAGTACCAGACCTGGGGTAGCACTCGGAAGAACCACAATAGTACCATCGTCCAGCAAGGCTTCGAGAAAGGACACTACACCATCTTGAGCCCGGATTCTCTCACCTGTTTGAGCAGTTCCGGTGCTCATGCTACCATCAATATCTTTCTGACCAACATGACGAACATCTTCGATTCTGTCGTCCATCAGGAACACAGATCAGACCACTATCCGGTGATGGCCTCCTTCAACCGATTCCAAGCTTGCCGGCGCAATTTCCATCGTGTTGATTGGACGCCAATCCGGCTCTCAGCCGGAGTCAAATGAATATATCGACCATAGCCTGCAGCAAAACGACGAGGCGATATCCCAGGCCCGGGATCAACACGTGCCAACTTCCAGATTGGTGAGTAGCTCTCTGAACGTAGACTGATCTCCAAATATCTCATTCGAGTCCGTAATATAATTCGACGCCAATACCAACGTTCTGGCCTCCCCCACTTGAAAAAAATCATCCAAGCCAGGTTGATGGATAAAAGAAATGGAGAATTTGCTAACCATCTTCGCTCACGCACAGATTGTGCCAAGCCATTCTGGAAGATGACTGAAATTCTTAAACATAAGCCATGACCTATCCCCCTCTTTCTTCTCCCGATCAACAAACGGGCCCATCGCTGCTACTAACACCTGTTGAAAAAAACAATGCACTTGGCCAGCACTTTGTGAATTCCCTTAACCATGGTCATGCCATGGTGAGTCCGCATGAGCCTGCCGTACTGGAGGCAATGTATAGAGTCGCTGAATCCCACATAGTTGTTCCTGATGAGTTAAGACTAACTGCTGATGAGGTGATAGCAGCTATCAAAACAACCAAAAACATGATGGCCACAGGTGTCGATGAAATACTCAACCTTGAGTTGAAAAAAATAAGCATTGCCTTTTTGTCCACCTGGCCGTGGTCTTCAAAAAATGCTTGTAGCTTGGCAACTGCCCGTCCTGTTGGAAGCTATTAAAGTTATCCCAATCCATAAGCCAAGCAAAGACCGTACCAGCGCAAGAAGCTATCGCCCCATCAGCTTATTATGCTCCATCTCGAATCTATTTGAAAGCCTGATCCTCAGCTGTTTGTTGGTATTCTAAAACCAAAATAACATATTCCTCCAAGAGCATTTTGGAGCCTCCAGGGTTGCAGCTATCGAGAATCGAGTTCTGCTGCGGGTCGTCGCCAGTGTTTGGTGTCATCGTTCGTTCGTTTGGTTGTTTCGTAGTGTTCCTGCTTGCTGTCTGCAATCGTCTTGTCACAATCGTTCGCTACCTAACCCTACCTTAAAAGATTTGAGCGTTAGTTCTTTTCAGAACTAACCATTGAGAAGGTAGACGTTTGTGGAATACAGAAGTTAAACGTCAGTGTCCGCTATCAGAGCGGAGTGTTGGCTAGTGGAGTCGACACGGTTCCTGTGGCTTCCTGGTTTCGGTTTCCATCAAATCCCGGCTTGTAGTCTGGCAGTCGTCTCCAAACACTTTTGTTACATTCGTCACAGTCGATTTGGCAATATTAAGTGATTTTTCCAAGTCGGTGTGGGATTATTATGGATTACGCTGCGTCCCATCGTCCCACCGAATTACGATCAAGCAAGCTACTCTTCGACCTACTAAAGACCCACCTGTGCCTTAAGCCCTGGGCCCCTCCCCGGAACCACATTTCGGTTTTACTTCGGGGAGGGGGCTATTGTGCTTGTTAAACAAGCACATCCTCTAGAACTGGTTATGCGGAGACGTGACGTGGCCGCTTACGACTATTATGCCGAAATCTCGCGCCATCGCAGCAAGTACATGCGAATAACACATGTTCCGCGGTTTCCTTAACTCCCGTGCAGTCAGCGCATGTGGAGGACTATGCATGCCCAAATTTGTGCAGATATTGTCTAAGGCAGCCATGGCCTGGCGGAATTTGCGTTAAGTGGAAGTTCACTTCACCGTGTCACCTACTAACCCACGCGGATAGTTCCGGGATTAGTCGGAGGGTCTACCGACCTTTGGTGGAGTTGTTTCATTCCCTTTGCCACTTAAACATAGATGCGGCTCTGGTGGTCTTTCGAATACCTCTTGATCCACGTTGTTCTAAGCACTCTACACCCTCTTCTATGACAATGCCTATTGGCATCAACCCCGCTAGGACTTGGTACTCAAGGTGGTGATCCATGCTGGCCCGCCGTACCTTAGTATGGATAGGGTGACACTGGCCAGGATTTTACGGTTACTTCCTTGTGACGCCGAGCTATTCGACATCATGCGGGATAATGCTGATATAGCCATAGAGGCTTTCTCGAAAGAGTTTCCCAACGATCACTTGCAGCAGCACTGGTGATTGCTTGGTTGGAGACACCGTCCCTCTGGTTTTGTCCATTACTACCGGTAACCCCACGGATTCGTATTAACCTTCTGACACAGGCCCTCAAACCAGGACTGCTGAAAGTAATATCGATTATCGATTCCGCTCCGTTTCTATGGTAGGTGCTCTTGGTACCCACGTTGGCTAGGTCCACATTCAGCCCCTAGAGTTGGTAAGGCGGCTCCTCCACTCGAGCGCCCAAGCGTTGAAGTCCCCTGTTCCGTCGGGTTTAGGCCAGTTAGCTCAGTTGTCATACGATCGAGCATGTTAGAAAACTGTTCAATCGACCATCTCGGCGGTGCGTAGCAACTGCAGAAGAACATTCCATTTACTTTTACAACCGCGAAGCCTTCGTTTGTGGAAGATACAACCTTCTGAACCGGATACTTGCCCATCGTCCATAATGCCGCCGTATTGGACCTGTCCCCAACTGGGATGCGGTATGGGTCGAAAATTATAGCTATATTAGATGCTGACTACTTGGCAGCCTCACAGTCGTACAGGTTTAGTTGGGTTACCTGCATTACTGTTGGCTCGTTGGAATACCCTTAGCGGCCGAGCACTTGGCGCCCCCCTTGACGTGCTTATCGTGCGGTTTCCCGGTGCACATCAAGCATTTAGGGGGACCTTTGCAATTCCACACCTTGTGGCTAGTGCTGCCACACCTTCTGCACATGTTGATCCTATCTGGGCATTTGCACACCCAGGACACATGTTGCCGCTCTCTAGGCATCTGAAGCATGCCTTCGGCGGCTGGTGTAGGCTAAGTGGGCATATAGACCATCCCACCTTCACCTTCGCCATTTTTAACGCTGCGTCCGCGTCGACTGCCGCTACCCTCATGGCTACCACCTGGGTTAATGGGCGCTTCAGCAGACGTATGCCTGCGGCGGCAGCCTCGACCTTGCACTGTTCCTTCAGTACAGTGGAGATCTCGTCTATCTCGGTGATCTCATCACACTGGGTCGGCATCAGCGAGACAAGTGCGCGTACCTCCACATCCTCACCTAAGGCCTGTCTTGTCAGGTCTCTATAAGCCGGGCCCTTGAGCTCTGTCGTCTTTTTTAGCTCCATGAGCATCTCGCCGGGGCAGGTACGGCGTATATTCCGCACATCGGCGCCTAGGCCTGCCAATTTAGCGTCTCCGCGCATCGCTTTCAGTCCTCGGAGTACTACGACGCCTCGGTCTTCTAGATTTCCTCTCCGCGGTTACTCTTGCGGGTCACTGCTATAGTAGTGTACACTGACGGATCTGTAACCATAATGTAGGAGCAGCCGTGTTCAGCGGCAACCTTCGAAAATCAGTAGGCTGTCCATCATATTGTAACGTTTTCTAAGCAGAAGGCTTTGTGATCCAATTGACCGTTAGTATAGGTACATCAAACGAAATAATAATAAAGGAAATAGAGAACCTACTATGAAACCGTCCAATACACCGTTGCTGGATCTTTCGTCACGCCAGCATCCCTGGCAACGAAGAAGCAGATCGTCTTGCAGGTAAAGTTGGGAACAATCCGCCACTCTGTTGGAAGGTGGTTGGAAGCAAATGAGAGACTTGAAACTGGATGAGACAAGAAAAAGTTCCGATCAGGAAAATATTCTTCTCACCAGCGAGTACTCCTTGATCTACGCATTGGACATAGAAGACTTACACATGAATCTCTATTGAATAAATCAAGAAAAAGAGCAGAAAAGTGAGTATCGGAGGAGAAGCAGGCGTAACAGAAAATAACAGAAGCGGAGAACGTAGGAAAACCAAATGAAGTCGAAGTTATGAAAGTGAAAATGATAAAGAACGCTCAAACGAAACGCGAAAGTATTACCAGAGCCACGAGCTGAAATGTGTTGGCATATAGGATGGGAGTACTTAGATAGACGACTATGACGTGACCGAAAGGCGGAAGCAGCACTTCGATTAACATTTCAATGGAGTGTAAGAAGAGGAACAGGACAGGTTTAAAAGGGATAATATCAGAACAGAACTTATCAAGATGGGCCTGGATAAGTTGGTCAATTGCCTGCATCAACTGATAGTCCGGGTTGAGGCTACCGAACAGCTATCGGAGGAGTGGAAGGATGGGGTTAACTTCACTACCTACAAGAAAGAAGACAAACAGGACTGTGACAATCATCATGCGATCACCGTTTTTAATGGCATCAGCAGTGACTGTCGTCACTAGCATACAGATTCGTGGGAAGTGATCAGGCTGGCTTCATCGAAGGCCAATCTACAACGAACAAAATCTTGACTTTGCCGCAGATCCTCCAAAAGTGCCGTAAATAGTCCCTACGCATCATCTATTCATTGACTTCAAAGCCACATACAGTAAATCGCGAAAAGCCTGGGAAGATCATGGTCGAGAACGGCTTTCCGAGAGAGCTGACCAGAATAATCAAGGCTACAATGGATGGAGTCCATTACTGTGTGAGGATATCGGGTGGATTATCAAATACCACAGTGGATTTCGTCAAGGTGATGGAATCTCATGCCTGCTGTTCTTTCGTTGATCCAGATACAGTAGAAAAAGCGTAGAACGTAGGAAAACCAAATGAAGTCGAAGATATGAAGGCGAAAATTATGAAGAATAGGTTAAAGAATAAGTGAACGGAAGCTGATGGTGAAAACATTGAATTCAGAAATTTGCAAAGAAGGTGGAAAGAAAGAAGATATTGAAGACTACAGCGAATGAAGAAGATGCAAGAGAATGGAGAAAAAACATCGGCGAAGAGAAGGAATAAATGGAAAAAAAACACAGTAAAAGCGAGTCAACGAGAATGCAAATGAGAGTGAACAATAGAATGAAAAAGGAGGAGATAATTCAGAGGATCCATTAAAAGCGAATATATGAATATGAATGTAAATAGGACTTAAAACGGAGAAAAAAGGAAAGCAAGATGACGACTAAGTGAAATTAAAAACAGTGCAAATGAATCAACGGTTTAGAAAAATGAGAGAAATGGAAGAAAAGAAGCGGAAGAAGAGAGGTGGGGAAACAGAAACGCATGAAGATAATTGAAAGAAGAAAAGTGGAAAAATTCAAAAAGAGAACCGAAAGAATAGAACGGGCAGAAAGTAAACGGAAGAAAAGAGTAGGAACATGAAAAGTGGAAGAAAAGAAGCGGGAGAAAAGAAATTGAAGAAGAAAATCAGAAGAAAAGATTCGGAAGTAAAAATGCGGAACAGAGAAATTGGAAAAATAAAAGCGGAAGAAGAGAAACAAAAGGAGGAAGTTTAAAAAGTCTCGCAAAAGAAGAATAACAAAAAAGAGAAACAGAAGAAAAGCAGCGGTAGATGAAAAACTAAAGCAGATTAGCGGAAGAAAAGGAAAGGAAGAAGTAAACCGGAAGATCAGAATTGGAAGAAGAGAGGTGGAAGAATACAGATGAAAAGAAAGATGCAAAAGAAGTGAAGCAGAAGACTAAATGCGGAAGATAGGTAGCGTAAGAAGAGAAGCGACTGCAGAGAATCGGAGGAAGACTAGCGAAAGACGTTAAACTAGAGAAAATAAGAGGATGGAAGAAACGGATTAGAAGATTCGGAATTAGAGAAGTGGAAGAAAAGGAATAAAATTTAAGAAGCGGAAGCGGTGAAGAAGCACAATATGAAAAACAAAAGAAGAGAAACAGAAGAAAAGAAGCGCTTGAGAGAAAAGAAAGTGGAATAGCGGAAGAAACGAAACGGATGCAGTGAACCGGAAGAACAGAAGCGGACGAATACAAATGGAACAAAAGATGCAGATGAAGTAATAAATGCGGTAGATAAGTAGCGGAAGAACAGACGCTACTGAAAAGAAGCGGAAAAGACAAGCGGAAGACGCGAAAGGGGAGAAAATAAGTGAACAAAAGAGAGATCCGGAAAAAGATAAGAGGAAGTGAAGAAATGAAATAAAAGAAGCGGAAGCGGAAAAAATGTACAAGAAGGGAATCAGAACAAAAGAAGCAGTAGAGAGAAACGAAAGCAGATTAGTGGAAGAAAATAATCGGAAGAAGTGAAGCGAAAAAACATAATCGGATGAAGAGAAGCGAAAGAATACAAATGGAAGAAAATATGCCATAGAAGAGAAGCGGAAGATGAGGGATCGGAAGAAGGGAAGCAGAAGAATACAAATGGATGAAAAGATGCAGAAGAAGAGAAACGGAAAAATAAATGCAGTAGATAAGAAGCGTAAGAAGAGAACAAACTGAAGAGTAGTGAAAAAAACAAATGGAAGACGTGAAACGAGATAAATAAGTGGAAAGTTAGTGGATGAAAGAAACGGATAAGAAGATTCAGAAAAAAAGTGAAAGCAAAGAAATGAAATAAAAGAAGTGGAAGTGGAAAAAAAGGAAAAAGGAGGAAAAATAAGAGAACAGAAACAAAGGAAGAGAAGCGGTAGAGAAAAACGAAAACTGATTAGAGGAAGAAGTGACCCGGAAGAACAGAATCAAAAAAGAGAAGCGGAATATAACAATTGGAAGAAAAGATGCAGAAGAAGAGAAGCGGAGTAAATGGTGAAGATAAGCAGCTGAAGAAAAGAAGCGACTGAAGAGAAGTGGAAGACGTGAAACGGAAGAAAATAAGTGGATGAAAAAAACGGACAAGAAGATCCGAAAAAAGAGAAGTGGAAGCAATGAAATGAATTAAAAGAAATGGAAGCAGAAAAAAGCAAAATGTGAAAAACAAAAGAAGAAAAGCTACACAAAAGAAGCGGTAGAGGGAAAGGAATGCAGTTTAGCGGAAAAAAAGAAACAGAAGAAGTGAAGTGAAGTGAAAGAACAGAATCGGAAAAAGATAAGCAGAAGAATACAAATGGAAGAAAAGATGCGGAAGAAAAAAAGCGGGGAAAAAGCGGAATAATAGAATCAGAACTAGATGAAAAAAAGTTGAGAGAGTCAAGAATCTGCAAAATGATATATGTGTAGAAATTGAGCATTAGTGAAGGAAAACTTGACCGACACTAATGCACACAAGTGTAAAGCATCATGAATAAAAAAAATATACGTACTCACAAAGTTTTCAAGACATTATGCAAAACATCAAGAGCTAAATTTCAGCAGTTTTGAAAAACATTTATTATAATCCAAAGATCAACAGTTGCCTGGATTTTTTTAAAGTGCATCTGAACTCTAAAATTTTGCTAAATGTTGCTTGTAGAATCTTAATCCCTCATTATTGAAAGCTTCTTATCTATGTCTAAGACTCTATGTCTCGAAATATCGACCATACAGTTTGGATTCAATACGTTTTGTCTGCTCATCGTATGAACTTCAAATTTCTCCGGATATCGCCAGTCTGGAATGAATGAAGTCGACATGATCGACGTTCCTAGTACGAATAATACGTAGATATACGTGAGAGACAACTCAATTCAGAACAAATGGACGTAACCAACCAGAAGCTGACTGTCATTGCCATACGCCACAAAAATCCGGATTTTATTATCTGTTCTGTAGACTCCTAATGGGCACCGGAGGCGAAACAAAAACATACAAGGTTGGATCGACCGTAAACAGACCGTACACTACGATAGGGATGCCCATCAATTTTGCTTGGTTTTCGGTTGATACATCATTTCTAGTATTACATTTTATCCAGAACATTTGAAAATAAATTTATTGTGACGGTATTTTCCTGGTTTCCAAAATCTTAACACCTCAACCAAATCGAAAAAAGTCAACAGTAAGGGCTCCTATAGTACGGTGCTGAGCTTCTCGGGTGTCCTGGAAACAATTGAGCTGATATTGTGTACGTAGTTAAGGGCTACTATAATTTTGTTGAAAATCAACCTAATTGGCTGCAACTCAACCAACCACCGTTCTGTAGGATACCCGACTGTACCAAAACACCATCCGCCACCCTCATCAGCAAAGGGGAGATCCATCCGATTCGAAGAAAAACTTTCCCTTATTAGTCCCATGTCATGCTGGAGGTTATCTCCACCTACCCGCCTACCCGAAAGCTGTTCCGTTTTCCCCGACATGAATCTTCTTCTCAATGTGGGTACTCACCACCAGGAGAGTAATAAATTGCGGACCAAAGAAGGTGCCCAGCCCGGGGACGAAGGAATGTATGCAGAAATCGAGAAACGCAGGAATCGGTCGGAAAAACTTTCCCATCCATCCGTTCGATGATGTTTGTTGGAAAATTGTTTTGGTGCGTGTTTATTACTTCTTTGCTCCGATGGTCAGAGTGATATGTGGAAGTGTGTGTGTGTGGGTGTGGGTGAAAAGGGGTGCTCATATATTTGCATCTGGGTTGTTAACCAGGGCTTTGTCGATTGTGATGATCTATTATGGACATTAGTCGAGAGAGACATCCGGAGTATTATCAATTGGATTGTAGGTATGTCATTCCGGATGAATGTGCTATAGAGAACGTTGGCACACAATGTTCCGTTGTGCACAATTTATACGCAGAATAGTTTCTAGAAACTTCTACATACCTGCAGCAATGAGATTATTTTAGTACTATCATAGAACTAAACGTATGGATTGTAGTCTCATTAATGGTTTTCAATAAACATCTAGGGTAGGTAACGACTCAAGCACCCCGAGACCCTATTCCAAGCACGGGGTTAACGTTAACCTACAACGCTCATTTTTGCAGTATGGTGCTCCATCTAGTGAAGCACCATACTTCAAAAAATAGAGCGTTGTAGATTAACGTTAACCCCGTACTTGGAACAGAGTGCTCAGGTGCTAAGTCGTTACCTACCCTACAAAACGATTACACTGGTCAACAGAGACTCTTAGACACAGAGCTCCATGCCAGTTTCCGTTAGCTTGGATTCCAAAACCACCGATCGTATTCCAACCCTATGCGATTTGCATTTTTCTTCACGAATTGACATAAAAAATTGAAATGTTGAAATATTTTGAGCACCACTCAAATAACTGCCTCAGCTCAAATGTGAATATTCAGTAGCATTTTTCAAAGTTTCTTAGAATTTAACAAAAAACTTCTACTATGCAAATTTGTATAACTATACAAATGTAACTTTATATATGCGATGGATTACGAGATATTCTGATTCTGATAAAACCAAGAAGGTCAAACTCCATATTTCATTCGAGACCCTCCTCAACGGGATCCGCGTTAGTCGGGGGGTTGATTGTCCTTTGCCTCTAAATGGTTATAAGTTTTTTTTAGGTGAAATCGGATTTAAATGATTTTCTGGGCAAAGTTGCTCGTAAAAGGTTTGGGAATACAAACCATCTGGACCAATAACATTTAAACTGTGTAAGTTATTTGAGTGATTCTCATTTTCATTCTTGATGCCAACTTGTAAAAAAAAATGCAAATCTCCGGTAAAAGTACGATTTTCTGTGGTTTTGGACCCAAGTTTAAGGAAATTGGCACGGTGCTGAGGGTTTTAAGACTTTTTTGGATTTTGTCAACCCAAATGATATTACCCAATCAACACCAAGCCGTCATAATTAGTTGCAGCAACTTAATTGTCACCAAATTGAGTCGCATTAAAGTTACTTTAACTGGTTTGTAACAAGCGTGCTGCTAGAGTAGTCCAATCGTGTGAAAGTCAAAGAAAAAATTGTTTGATTATTGTTTATTGAGTTTTGTTTGATTAGTTTTGCTGATATACCATCTCGAATAATTTACGAAAAAGACGTGTTTTGTGAATTTTTAGCTACTCATGAAATTAAATTCAAAATATCTCGAAAACGAATACCATTACAGCGATCATTACAAACATTTTGATGAAAAATTTGATGTAAAATAATTTTTTGGCATTTAAAAGTACTTCTGATGTACATTAATTGATTTTATGAAAATCTTCCAAAGCTGCTATTGAGAAAACTTTTTCTAATTTTTTTTGTCCATGTTGTTTTACCTCTTGTAGTTACTATAAATTAGAAGAAAAATTAGTAATCTCCATTTAATTCCAACTACCTTTGCTTATCTTCGACAGATACGCGTATTTCGTCTACAATGTGCAGACTTCTTCAGTGTCTCGTACTAATAACTCGACTGAAAGAAAACCTTCGCCACCTGCCGTATATATACTATTTTCTAAATACAAAACGTTTACCTATCATTATGTTGTTTGTACCCATCTTATTATTATTTGGTTTATACCTATCCTGAGTAAAAATAAGTGTGCTTAATATCTATCTCGCTTCTTTCTCATCTATACCTAACGTACTTATTGTGTGGCAGCAGTTGCTCCGCTTCGTCGGGTTTGATGTCGTTTGGGTAGTAAGTTAAAGAGCCATGTGTAACCGTTGCCTTGGTCTTTGTTCAGTAGATTTGTACTAAATCTACTAAACAAGACCAAGCATGCAGTTACACATGGCTCTTCGACTTCTGCCCAGAGCGACATCAAACCCGACGAAGCAGGCACCGCGTTGCCAATAAGCATGTTAGGTATAAATGAAGAAGCGGGTAGATATTAAGTACACTTGTTTTTGACTCAGAATAGGTCTAAACAAAATAATAATAGTTGGAATTAAATGGAGATTACTAATATTTCTTCTAATTTATAGTTACAAGTATTCCACTAAACAGCTCAGACCCTCTAGGACTCTTGTAGTTGTATTAATATACTAATGTACTAATGTATTTTGGTCCACATTTAACCAATTGAATCTTTGAAAAAAATACAGTTTTTTGGGAATTTTAATTTTTAGTTTTAATTACGATTTTTTTATTTCATTTTTTTTTTCAGTGTATATTTTCATGGACATTTTGGTTCCCTACCATTTCTTCTCAGACTTTTTATTTCTCTAAAACAAATGATTTCCAAGTTACTGCTTTCCCTAAATATGTTGTATCAAAAACACATAAAACCCTTCTCAAAAGTTACTCTTGAATCCAAACAATATATACTCATGTCAAAATACGTATTCTGTTATACTGAATATGTTTTGTCAAAATCCAAGCGGCTCGTGTCAAAATTCGACATTTTATGGCCAATTCCGCCTGGACTTGCTTAAATGGCATTATTTTGTCGTTTCTATGAAAAGTAAATAGTGGCTGCAGTGAAACATGACTTACAACAGTGTCGGCCAAAACTATAAGACCACCTGCAAATGGAAACTTCACGTAAGCACACTAACCGTCAGTTTGAATTGAATTCATGCGACACCCTCTGGCAAGCATCTGTATTAATCTGACAGATGAATGCGCCAGCGCTCCTTCATTGTAAATTACCAATTTAACTGTACACATCAAAAAGCTGTGTTGATTGTAAAATCAGTGCGATATAAATACAGGACCACCTTTGCATTCGGCCTATTTTTACAACAAATATCTCTGGATTCTTGAGGTAGGTCACTTGGTATTCTTAAGTAACAATTGCTATCTTCATTGCTATCAAAACGACAATTGAGCTCCGCTTCCAATATTATTTGATTATTTTTAAAATATGTCATGAATTTACCAAAACATCAAAGGCCGGAACTACCACTGCGCGGAGAGGTTGCGAAAGTACATAAACCAACTAGCGACGGCTGGGAAATTCCAACGAGAGATTGCTGGAATATTGGGACGGTCGAAAACATTTGTGTACAATGCCATCCATGCCCACAAAGCACTCGTGGTAACTGGACGACCCCGGTAGACCACAGCTAAGGATAATGGCCACATCAGACGGCTTCATCAGCCGAAAATCAGAGATGAGCTGAAGTTATCCGTGAGCTCAAGGACAGTCCAGAGACGGCTTGTCCAGATGCAGACTCATTGGTCAAAGCCCACGGATATCGATGCTCACCCGGAAACATCTCAAAGACCGCTTCAAATTTGCGAAAGACCATTTGGCCCCGAAAACGGGGAAAAAATGGCGGAACATACTGTGGAAACGGAAGTTAATTTGATTGGATCGGATGGAAAACGGTGGCTTAGACGACCGGCAGATTGTGCATTCCGCCCACAGTACTTGACAAAAATATTCAAGCACGGTGGCGGGAACATCATGGTGTGGGGATGCTTTTCATGGTACGGAGTCGGTCCAATCTTCTGGATTAAGAAAATAATGGACCAATATCTCTACGCTGGGAAATGCCGTTGAAATAGCAGTTCATGCAGGACAATAATCCAAAACATACTGCTCGTACCTGCATGATGTCATGCAATGGCCGCGCGGATCTCAATCCAATCGAAAATCTTCGGCAGATCGTAAAGAAGTCAGTAAAACCCTCGAAATCCAAAAACAAGGAGGAACTTTGGGCCAGAATTTAGTGAAGCACCATACTGCAAAAAATTTGCGTTGTAGGTTAACGTTTACACCGTGCTTGGATTATGGTCCCGGGGTGCTGAAGCCGTTCCCTACCCTAGATAGGGAATAAAAAATGCGCACAAAGTAAGAACGACAACCAAAACAAAATGGAATAATAAATGTTATGTAGTAGTTTGTACAAATCCACCGGCTATTTAGTTCTTGTTAATAAATGTTAATACTTCAAAATCGTTGTGGAATTTATGTCCCGTCTCTCATATGAGTGTTAATATTGGGTGGAAGAACGTACTTCCAGTTCAATGTAACGTATAGTTGCAGGTGATGGGACTACCGGAAATGATACATTCTCTTGAGTGGAGGTTTTAAGTATTGGTGAGTTTTCGTTGTCTTATTTTATGAGTGCCTATCGTGTTTATGATTTCAGGAAAGTTATAGTGTTTTCCGGTTTGGTCGTTTTAGTGTAACGCCAGTTGGTTCTATCCACAAATCCTTTCTAGGAAAATTGATGGACTCACCCTGAGGAGAGTCTTAACCGGGCAATAAGAAATTGGGTGTGTGGTCTCCTTTTATGGAGTGGCGCTTAAGTCACACCCTTTCGGAAGCAGATCGTTTCATTCCTTGAAGTTTCCTGAAGCCTTTCCCTGAAGTCTTCTGAAGAACTTTTCTGAAGTTCTCAGCAGAAGTTCACTGAAGTTCTCTGCAGAACATCCCTGATGTACTCCGCAGAATTTTGCTAATGTTCTCTGCAGAACTTCCATTGAGTTCTCTGCAGAACTTCTATTAAGTTCTCTGCAGAACATCCATTAACTTCTCTGCCATCAAATTCTCAGCGAAACTTCTATGAAGTTCTCTGCAGAACTTCCCTGATGTTCTCTGAAGAACTTCCTTAAAATTATCTGATGAACTTCCGTGAAGTTCTCTGCAGAATTTCCCTGAAGTTCTCGGCAGAACTTCCTTTAGGTTCTCTGAAGAACTTTCTTGAAGCTATCTGAAGAACTGCCCTGAAGCTCTCGTCAGAACTGAAGAACTCTGAAGAACTGAAGAAGTTCTCTGAACAACTTGCCTGAAGTTCTCTGCAGAACTTCCCTGAAGTTCTCCGCAGAATTTCACTAATGTTCTCTGCAGAACTTTCATTAAGTTCTCTGCAGAACTTCCTTTAAGTTCTCTGCAGAACTTCCACAAACTTCTCTGCCATTAAGTTCTCTGCAAAACTTTCCTGAAGTTCTCTGCAGAACTTCCCCAATGTTCTCTCAGGAACTTGTTTCAAATTATTTGATGAACTTCCATGAAGTTCTCTGCAGAATTTCCTTGAAGTTCTCTGCGAAACTTCCATTGAGTTCTCTGAAGAACTTCCTTAAAGCTATCTGAAGAACTACCCTGAAGTTCCCTGAACTACCCTGAAGTTCTCGTCAGAACTGAAGAACTGTGAAGAACTGAAGAACTTCTCTGAAGAACTTCCCTGATGTTCTCTGAAGAACTTCCTTAAAATTATCTGATGAACTTCCGTGAAGTTCTCTGCAGAATTTCCCTGAAGTTCTCTGCAGAACTTCCATTAGGTTCTCTGAAGAACTTTCCTGAAGCTATCTGAAGAACTACCCTGAAGCTCTCGTCAAAACTGAAGAACTCTGAAGAACTGAAGAAGTTCTCTGAAGAACTTGCCTGAAGTTCTCTGCAGAACTTCCCTGAAGTTCTCTGCAGAACTTCCCTGAAGTTCTCCGCAGAATTTCACTAATGTTCTCTGCAGAACTTTCATTAAGTTCTCTGCAGAACTTCCTTTAAGTTCTATGAAGAAGTTCCCTGAAGCTGTCTGAAGAACTACCCTGAAGTTCCCTGAACTACCCTGAAGTTCTCGTCAGAACTGAAGAACTGTGAAGAACTGAAGAACTTCTCTGAAGAACTGAAGAACTTCTCTGAAGAACTTCCCTGATGTTCTCCGAAGAACTTCCTTAAAATTATCTGATGAACTTCCGTGAAGCTCTCTGCAGAATTTCCCTGAAGTTCTCTGCAGAAATTCCATTAGGTTCTCGTCAGAACTTCTCTGAAGTTCTCGTCAGAACTTTCATGAAGTTCTCTGAAGATGTTCATGAAGTTCTGTGAAGAACTTACATGAAGTTCTCTTAAGAACTTCCATGAAATTCTCTGAAGAATTTGCCGGAAGTTTTTTGAAGAATTGCCCTGAAGTTCTCTGCGAAATTTCTCTGAAGTTCTGAAGCTCTGAAGTTCTCTGCAGAACTCCCATGAACTTCTCTGCAGAATTTTGCTGATGTTCTCGGAGAATTTCCCTGATGTTCTCTGACGAACTTACATAAAGCTCTCTGTATTGTTTTGCTCTTTGTATTGTTTTCGTACAATGCACGAGTCTGTGTGTGCACGAATGTTCTTTGCACGAATGTTCTTTATGAGTCAACAAAAGCTTCGTGTTGATAGTTGCGTGTGTGCTATTAATTACGTTCGCTGTTTGGACATTTTTCGTAACTTGTCCGGGTAACTTGTGAGATTTGAACTTGTGACTTTGTCGTGAGGGGTATGGATGTTAACCACTACGCCGGGGTCGCGCCTCAATATTTACTTCATTATAATATTGCAAATTTGAAGTTTAGGCCCCACACATCACTCCATATAAAACCAGAAACTCGAAATAAGTGCGATTCTAGGCCACTTTTTGCCCACTATGAATTGTTTTAAAGATACGTGCTGCTGCAGAAGGGCAAGAAGACGGATGAAGCTCTAAATAACCATTCTGCTATTCGGATAACAAACATTAAACCGGGAAATGCATTATCCGTTCATTCCCCTCGTTGTAATTCAGATGAACTTGAGATTAACTCCAATACTCCAACATCTTTAAATCCATCGTTACCTCGACTAATCCATCAAGTTTACCTAGACAAGCAGATCTGTTCAGAATCCTGATTGACGGACGTGTCCAAATTCAAATCGAGAGCCAACGCTACAATGGATACAAATTTGCAACACGACGACCGTAATGGAATTTCTCTGAATAATTACCCTACTAATTCATTCGCCGTGGCAAATGACCCATTTTCCCGCCGATGTGACGAACATTGATTTGTATTTGCCAGTCACTTCGGTGTTCGGCAGATTTATTTGATTACTAACGCGACTAGAGCATCATTTGCAGCAACCCTGGAACAGAACCTAGCTCCGACGAACGTTCGTGGGAACCGGTGAGGCCAGCGGCATCTAATTGACTGATCCTGATGGTCGTTGTTTATTGATTCGCAAATTATGTGCGAGATGATGATGCTGATAGCAGCGAGTTATTCAGTACAAATTGAAGGATACAAAGTGATTTGTCAGTTTATTTATCTACACCATGTTGGCTTTTACCCCAGGCACGAGTATGAAGAATTATGGGTTTTTGCAACTGTGTAAATACGTTTTGAGGTACTCGGAGCAATCATTAATTCATCCCGTAATACGACGGCGGTAAGTTATTCTGTGGAAATTTAACTATGGGATACATATCAATTGCAGTTAAATGCTGTTTCCTGGAAATCATTTTAATTTATTCAACAGAATAAGTTTTTTTTTTCAACAGACGATTCAAAACTTCTAGTGTATCAGAAATTGAAATCACTTAAGCCTTTAACTTTTGGATTTAGTATTTTAACCTAAAATGAATATCCAATCTAAGTATGAAATGAACGATGCTTTTTCAATTTGCAACTCGCTACAGATTGGCATTTCAATCAGCAAGAACTTACGTTCCTCGCCGGAATTGAAGGAGGTTGATTAACTTTTCCGCCTTCCTCCGAAAAGTCATTTATCGCTCTCCCGCCCAACAGACTGGCAAAAGTTTAATTAGTCAGGCCGCCTGACACTTGGTCTTATGGAAGATAGGCAGCTCTTTCTTCGCTTCCGTCCCATCCGTTACCCCGTCCGTTCAAACTCATTCAAGACTATACGGCACGGTCCTCCCAGGCTCATGTGCCGACGAAATCACGTGTGTATTGATTTTAACTTTGCTAAGTAGATTACGTATTCATCATCAAGGCTCGGAAATAGCTGACAAACATCGACGGCAACTGTGGAAGCTGCCGAGAGCAAGCCACGTTCCCCATTAAAGGAAAACTTTGCGCCCGAATGGGAAGGTCCCCCAAGGTCGAGGAACATGATGACGACAACGACGACGATGACGACGATGGGAATGAAACCTTTCTTTTGTGAAGAAAATTACATGTATAGAAAGGGACCGAAGCGATTTCGATCTCTGTCTTTCTCAGCCGTCTCACATTGGCCGGTACGTGTCTTGATGCAATTAAATTTTTTTTTCAGATTTGGGTTGAAGTACAGTATATGCGAATTCAATATTCGTTTGAAAAAAAGAAATGAAGTCGCTTCAATGATAATAATTACAAAATAACAATAATTATAGACTGTTCCAGAAATTATAAGCAAACCTAATGTTTACATAGAAATTATAAGCACACCTAATGTTTGCATAGCGTAAAAAAAAATAAGTTTCTGGTTGACTTTCATAATGCGGGGTCTTTACGGAGCAACAAATATGTATTGTACACAAATGGTACACTGTGAGCGGAATCTCTTTAAGAAAAGTGGCCACACGCTACGATCAATTTACCCAAATAGGTGAAGAATACCCATAATCGCGAAAAGTGCACATGCCCATTTATGGGTACGTTACTACTTACGCATACTTGAGTATTTTTTTCCATTCAAATTTACTCAAATATGGGTAAAGTCAATTTTACCCATAAATGAGTATGTGCACTTTTTTGAGATTATGGGTACTCTGAGCATAGCAGGCAAGAGAGAGGTTACGTCGGAGCGGTATGAACTGCAGTTTGAGAACATGAGGAACAATTTACTTTAGATGATGCACCGAGGAGTGGTCCAAAATCTGGTCCTGTAAGACCTGCTATTGACAAGAAGATCAGGGATGCCTATGATGATGATGATGATGATGATGATGATGATGATGAGATACTAGATCTATTGTAGCAAGATAACTGTCCATAGCAGTGGAATAATCTGAAAAACGATTTGATCAGGATTCTATTGTTGTTTTTGATCATCAAACTCCTGTATGAAGGGCCAAAACTGTTTCGGTGTGCCCGTAAGCAGATACACTTACGAGAAACCGTAAATATAGGGTAGAGAATCTCCTTCCAAAAGCAAGTTCACACCCTCAGAATAAGAATCGAGCCCTCGATTGACAGAATAAACCCAATAGATGGGGTCGAAGAGCCCGCCCTTGTTCTACGAAATGTTAACAATAGGGAGGAGGCTGTCCCATGCTCCCTATCCAAATCGTTTCACTTGGGTGCCCTGATGGTCCCTCCCTTTCCCCGTTATATATTAGGTCGTGGATATTCAGTATATTTTGTTGTGGTCATTTGATTGCTTACCTTGTGTTACAAAATTTGGCTGAAAGTAAAATTGGTTATGGTTTATACCGTTCTTTACTTATTGCTCTGTGTAGTCTCGATGTTTCTGCTTTAGGAGAGTTGACTTTGTGGATATCAATAATATCATTCCTCGTGGTCATAGTATAGGAAGGAGAACAGAAAAAAAGGAAAAGCATTAGTGATTGGTAATACGCTATGCGCATGTGAGATTTTCATGGTGATATTCTCACAACAGCCGTTCAGACTGGTTCGACGGATGCATATGAGAGATCATTCCCGATGAGTTTCCATGCGTTTGCTCAATTCCATCACGTTTATTTATAGAAGATCAGAGACATTTTACGACGTGCCACATTTGGGAATATCAGGGCAATGATCGCCCATCGCATCTTCAAGTGATCATTACAAGCTGTCCATTTGACCATGCATGAAATCTGCCGTGACCAACTCGACAAAACGCGCCCATACCTCTTTCTGAACCGAAGGGCAGAGACAAGAAGATCAGGGATGCCTATAAGCAGAAATCATTGGCTTCCATTTGAGACTTGGAGAACAAGATAGGGACCTAGACAACTAACGGGATGCGTGAGTTGAGTTTTCCGGGAAGGTTTCTTTGGAATTGGTTCGTTGCCCACTTGAGAAATGCTGATACTGCTTGTAGAATTAATGATCGTTCGTTGCTATGCGTTAACTCGTGCAAATGAGCGACTCTGACTCAAGACATACCTAAAGCTGAAGAAACCCAAAGAGAGCTCAAATCAGGTCGCGCCTATGCAACCGAGAGCCCGGAAACTATGTGATACAATTTTGTGTAGAAATTCTGGGTGTATAATCACAGGCAATGTGTGATTGCGGAAAAATATCTAGCCCATACGTAACATCGTAGACAATGAACACCCAGATGTGCAACAAGGAATGTCATATGTTGGTTGGATTTGGCATGATATCAATTCGCCAAGGACACACTACCCAAGCAACACCAAAACGTCATAATTAGTTGCAGCAACTTGATTGTGAGCTAATTGACCCACGTGAATTTACTTCAAGCGATTTGCAATAACTGTACTGCTAGGGTAGGATGGTACAAATGCCAAAATGTCTGTTTCGTGCCTAAGACGCCCAATTGAGACTATCTGGGCTTTGACCAAAGCAATGCAACGGAAATTCGTAAAACCAGCGGATGATATTAAATAGAATTGGACACAAGTGGTTAAAATGCTGGAAAGTACATATGTAGAGAAGCTTATGGGTCATGTTCTGGAGGAAATTAAGATGTCTTGATTATAATAAAAGATTGAAGAAGAGTTAATGTGATGTGAAACACCAGTGGCGATATAATACAGATCAAATTTCGAAGAAAAGAAGGGACCATCAGGGCACCCAAGTGAAAGGATTTGATTAGCCAGCTTGGAAGTACCCCCTCCCTATTGTTAATATTTCGCGGACGAGAGTGGGCTCTTCGATCCCATTTCTTGAGTTTAAAAGGGTGTTCCGGTCAAAGTTTGGTCAAACAGTAATGTGTGTGAGTCGATCAAAGTTTTTATCAATAAGTCAAATTCTTTTTCTTTTTCAAGTTCAGTTAATACAGAATACAGGAGAAATATTCAGCTAAGCTTCCTTTTTACCGAATGCGAATTACCGGCTAGTTCGTTTAACGCCTGGCATAAGATTTTCTTCAGTCTCCTTGTCCACTTTATTTGCCGCAGAACACCAGTTTGCCTTGAACTGTTTCTCGCTCACAACAGCTTTTTGAGTTTTCTTAAGGTTCCGCTTGACGATGGCCCGATATTGTTCGATTGGGCCGAGCTCTGGTGTGTTGGGAGGGCTCTTGTCCTTGGGCATCACTTGAACGTTGTCAGCATACCACCATGGCCTTCATTCCGTAATTGCAAGATGCCAAATCCGGCCAAAATAGAACGGATCAATTGTGTCGCTTCAGAAAAGACAGTTGACGTTTTTGTAGGCACTCGCTCAGATAAATTTCCTGGTTGACGGTTCCAGTCGCAATGTAAACGTTGCTTTTCAAGCCACAAGCACAGGTGGCCTGCCACGCCAAATATTTCTTCACGAATTTTGACAGTTTCATATGCTTGGAAATATCTGTCACCTTTCCCCGTCCAGTTGCTTATAAAATTCCTGTCCAGGAAGCTGTTTGAAGTCGGCCTTGACGAAGGTTTCATCGTGCTTTGGACGACGTGTTTTGTTTATTGTCGACGTGTTTTGTCAACGTGTTTTGTTTATCGATTTGGAGTCACCACTTTCTTGTAAGTCGACAGTTCAGCTCGTTTTTCAGCTCTATTCTCGGTTGAAGGCACCATTCCCAGCTTCTTTGCGACATCTCGGACGGAGAGGTTGGGGTTCCGCTCGAAACAGCAGGCAATTCTTTTTGTCGTCGCTGTGGCCTTCGGCTTTCGATTTCCCCCCAATACAGCTTTCCTGGCTATCAACAAACGTTCACCAAACACTTTTAATACGTTGGTAACAGTTGATTTAGCCACATTCAACAATTTCGCCAACTTGGCGTGAGAGAAGTTTGGATTTTCGCCATGCAAGTGCAAAATTTGGATGCGTTGCATCTCTTCCTTCGACGACATTTTGATAACTGAGGTGTAAATCTCAAAATCAAAATAGAGGCATGATGCTACACAGCACACATCTTCAAAATTAAGGGTGTGCACACATTTTTAATGCACGTTGAAAGGAAATGCGTCAAGTTTATGCCGACCAAATTTTGATCGAAACACCCTTTATTATCAAGGACTCGATTCTATCATACCGCTAACTCCAAGATTGAGTAATAATTAGAAATATTAAATTATTAGTTCGTTTGACCAGTCACAGGCAGTTACAAGCGATTAAATTTAGAACATAAAACTTCAACCGTTGTCTTACTTTTTGACGTTCTGTGTTGGCGAGAAATCATGATGTGTTTTAGAATTAGGCGATATTAAAAAGTGTTCAATTTTCCTGAACTCAAAATTAAAATAGCAACATGATTTTGTACTCCCGTTTCAAATGTTCAAGGCATTTTTCCGGCTAGCTGTAGTGTAAATTTTCATTCCCGAGATATACTTGAACCTTTTGAAGCAGTATGTTTCACCATCCATTACAACACAATGCATTTAAGTGAGAAATGAATCACAAAACTTCCTGAAGCATGATGTCAACGATTGCTTGAGTTACAATCTGAATATTTTTGAACTTTGAGTAATTTGCAAACCTGTTGTCAATTGCCCTTTATTCGTATCTGCCTGTGAAAACACCTTCGGGTTTGACTAAAAAGCGGCAAGTACTTTTTTCTTCTTATATAGGTTGCTTTGTCTATGTTAACAACCACTTCCTGCTCCTCCAGTAATACCCTATATTGTACAAAACTGAAATCGCAGCAATCCATGCTGTGAAATTTACGTGTTTTGCTTTTCCGTTTTCGAAAAAAAAAAAAGTCAAACAATTGGCGTATTATGATTGATTCTTTTCGATAGCGGGTGGGTAAAACGAAGGAGTGGGATGAGAAAATTGACGTTTGCAGCAAATCGTGAACGGGCCTATTTCATTTCGCTTTGGCACACATGCACGGAATCGCACTGATACAATATTGTTAGTTTATGTACAGATTGCGAAGCTGAAGAATACAGTTTCTTGATTGGAAAGCAACCCGAATGCTTTTAATAAGTCCCTGCAATTGGGAACTTCATCCAATTGTTGTGAAATTTTCTGTGTCTAATGCTCGTTCTGAAGGTATGTTACGATAGATCAGAAGTAAGCAGAGGGATTGACGTCTAAATATTGGCAGTTCTTATTATAAATTACAAACAGCTTCATCAAATGTCCCAGGTGCTGAACAAACTGCTTTAAATCCGTGACGTACCCCAGTTATTCAGTGGAAGTAAAAATTGATACTTCAACATTTTCGTGTATTTTGCGTACTACGTAGTGCAAGTAATCGATATCCTCTCAAAATGTCGATTGGACGCCTTTTAGTCAGATGAATCGTAGGTCGACAGTTTTTTTTCCGTTTCTTGTTCCGTCCGACGAGGACGGGTGAGTTTGTCGGCATAAGATAAAGAATTGAGGAACCGTGCTAACCCTTGCATGGCCCTCACTGCCTGCATAGATCGCCATGGAATCACGACGATTGACTATACATTACATATGGAGATTGTGGCATGCAGGGGAACCCAACAACATGGAGAGTAATGATGAGGAAAAAAAAATTAATACAGAAAAACAAACGACAACGGATATCGCCAGACACCATAAGTGGAGGTGAGCAGGGGATGAGATCACCAGTGTCGATTATGATGGCCAGAGCGAGCATCAACAACAGCAGCAGCACAAAGTACTCAAATTATCGAGGTTAGAAGCGGCGAAGAAGCTTGTAACTGACCTGCAAGATTTTTTAGACAAGAGAAATAACGTGCACAAACAAGTCAAGTAGACAGTTATCCAAATACAAGGAGCCATTGGATTGGCCGTTAATGACTCGACAAGCGTGGCACCGAAAGCTGAGTCAACTGAGAAAAAAATTGTAGGCTGCCAAGGCTATGGCATCGAAAAAGAGCACCGTAGAAGATAACCAGTGCAGGTGATTAGTGAGGCAAGAAGCAACTTCTAGATGACGGTTACCACGCCCTACTCTACGGTGAAAAGGCCAGGGCCTTCGCCAGAAAACGTAAGACCAGGGAGCTCCAAGAAACACAAGCTCGTTCCAATCCGTAGTATATATCTAATAACCAACGATGGCACAGAGGAAGCCACCAAAAAAGACATTCAAATCCCATGGCAAGTCTTCGGCACTAAAGATAAGGAAAAGAACTAAGAACAAAAAACAGGTCCAGAAAACGGAAGCTCATAAAGGAGAAAAACTAAAGTGAAGTCCCCATATTTAAAGCATGCGGCGACTCATACGAAGAGGTCTTGCGCGCCATGCGGTCAAAGCCACAACTTGGAGCTTAGTGCTGACGTTCGAAAAATCAGGTTAACTCACAACGATAACATGATCATCGAGCTTAGAAGGATCTACAAGCAAGCAACTCTTCGGTGACGCGGTGGAAATGGGAGCCTTGTGCCTGTAAGCGACGCTACAATGTAAGGAGTTGGATGAGGTTGCTTCGGAGAATGAAATAAGGTTAGCAATGAAAAGGCAGTGCAAGTTGAGGGAAGCTCTGATGACCATCCGCATGAGAAAAGGGCCTTGTGGAACGCGGTGTTCCAATTGAAGCAGCAAACAATGCTCTGAATATCGGGAAAATTAAAGTAGGCTGCTCGGTGTGCTCGTTGTGTGTTTTGCTTCAACTGTTCGGCCACAATGCATGAAACTGTAAACGGTCAGATAGTAGCACACTATACAAAAGATGTGGGAAAGATGCGCATAAAGCACAAAATTGCAGAAACCCACCGGAGTGCCAAGGAAGCCAAGAATCACGTGACACTGGGCCCAAGATGTCAAGCCAATAAACTTGTGACGGCTGTTAAATCACACTAGAGGTAACATAAACAAACCTCAATCACTTTGACACAGCACAACAACTACTAAAGGGTGAACACGAAATTATTGCGACACATTTAACAGGGCATAACTTTTTTACCATTGGGTAAAAATCAACCAAATTTTGCACACTTTCTCATTGATGTGTATTGTTTACATGCTGTCAAACTCGAAGTCGTGTTTTTCGATTCAACGAAAATGGAGGTGAACCAACGCGAGTCGAGAGACCAAATTCTTTCCAAACACCTGGAATTTCCTGACCTGTCGCACCGGCAGTTGGGAAAAATGTTGAACATTCACCATTCAACCGTCTCCAGAGTGTTGAAGGGGTTCCAGGAGCGGTTGACGTTGGACCACGGTAAAGGAGCTGGAAGAAAACCGGGACCGGAGAACAAAAAGACGGAGGGAAAGGTGAAGCGGATGATTAAAGCAAATCCCAACATCTCAAGCCGTGATTTGGCTAAAAAGATCGGCATGTCGCAGAGCTACGTCCAGAATGCAAAGAAGAAAGCTGGACTACATACATACAAGGTACAGAACTTCCCAAACCGCGATGAGCGGCAACAATCGACGGCTAAATCTGAGTGCCTCGAGAAGCGCCTTTTGCCGTTCTTGCAGCAGCACGACGAAGCTCCGCTATTTTGGCTAGATTTTGCATCATGCCACTATTCTAAAAGTGTCCTGGAGTGGTATGAGGCCAATTCTGTCCATTTTGATCCAAAGGACATGAATCCGCCAAACTGTCCGGAGCTGCGCCCGGTGGAGCAGTACTGGGCAATGATGAAGCGGGAACTTCGGAAGAGCAAGAAGACAGTCAAAGACGAGAAGGACATGTTAAGAAAATGGAAAAAAAAAACTGAGAAACTGGCTCCGGATGACACTGTAAAGACTTTGATGGAGGGCATCAAGCGAAAATGCGTTCAATTTTACACTCAAGGCTCCATCGATTAATTTTTCTTTTGATTTTTGAAGTAAATATATGTATAAAACTACCCTAAAATTTTGGTTTGATTCTAAACATTATAAGAAAATTGGCATGATATTTTCGGTGTCGCAATAATTTTGTGTTCGCCCTTTACGGTAATCTGTGTCGGAATTGAAGAGCAATGAACCTATTATTTCAGAGCCAGATAAATCAAGAACAGCGGCAATACGGACAATCGGAAGATACTCTTCAAGAAATTGTGAACTGCGTAGGCTTCGTAATCGCCAAAATCAACAGATTTTTCACCTTTAACTGTTGCGCACCTCCACGAAGGACGCTAGAGCAGTTGAGCAAGATGTTAGACAAGCTCGCGGAAGTGATAACCGATCAAAGGCCAGCCATCATCACCGGTGAATTCAATCCTAGGGCGGTGGAGTAAGCCCTAGCAATACTGAATGTAGACCTGTAGACCGCAGGGAGGGTTGGGAGTCCCCCATGGAGGTCACATTCTGCAGCCCGTGTCTGTCAGAAAACATGAACTGAAGAGTGTGCGAGGAGTATCACCACAGTGGCCATCAAGCAATCGGGTACTACATTGGGAACACGACGCAGATCGAATGATGTGCAAGAAAAAGATATGAGTTAAGGGCTTATGCTGAATCATTCTTGGTGACAGTCATTACCTCAACATTTAGAATTGATATAACTCAGAGTTTGAACTAGATATTGAAAATTTAAGCACATCAGTTTGTATGCTTACTTGCTGTGAGCAATCTGATAGAGTTCGATTCGATGTTCATTCACTAACCATCGAGATATATCAATTTGAAATAGCAAGGTGAGTTTGCGAGAGCTAGATAAAAGATAGGAAAAAATACATGGAGCAGTGATTCACCTTAAGGAGGAAAATAGCGACTTTCAACAAGGATGTGTTCGTAGAGGCACTTAGATTTGAAAACATCCACTTGAACCTGAGCACGGACGAGCAACTAAAGGGTGTTTCGATCAAAATTTGGTCGACTTAAACTTGACGCATTTCCTTTCATCGTGCATTAAACAATTTTGCACACCCCTCATTATGAAGATGTGCGCGTGAAGCATCATGCCTCTATTTTGATTTTGAGATTAGCACTGCAGTTATCAAAATGCTTCGAAGGAAAAGAAGCAACGCATTAAAGTTTTGCACGCGCATGACGAAAATCCAAACTTCACGCCAAGTTGGCGAAATTGTTGAATGTGGCTAAATTAACTATTACCAACGTATTAAAACTGTTCGGCGAACGCTTGTCGATAGCCAGGAATGCTGGATCGGGGAGAAATCGAAAGCTGGAGGCCAGAGCGACGCTAGAAAGAGTTGCCTGCTGTTTCGAGCGGAACCACAACCTCTCTGTCCGAGATGTGGCAATGAAGCTGAGAGTGGTGCCTTCAACCGTGAACAGAGTTAAAAGGCAACTTACTGTCGATTTACAAGAAAGTGGTGACTACAAATCGCGACGATAAACAAAACACGTTGACCAAAGCACGATCGCGAAAGTTGTACACGATGATGCTGACGAAGTTTGATTGCGTGGTACAGGACGATGAAACTTACGTCAAGGCAGACTTTAAACAGCTTCCTGGACAGGACTTTGATACAACAACCGAAAGAGGAAAGATGGCAGATATTTTCAAGCACATTAAACTGTCAAAGTGAAAAAATATCTGGTGTTGCAGGCCATCTGTACCTGTGGCTTGAAGAGCAACGTTTAAATTGTGACCGGAACCATCAACCAGAAAATATACCCGAGCGAGTGCCTACAAAAACGTCTACTGTCTTTCCTGAAGCGACACAATTGTTCCGTTTTATTTTGGCCGGATTTGGCATCTTGCCATTACGGAAGCAAGGCCATGGGTATGCTGGCAACAACGTTCAAGTGGTGCCCAAGGACAAGAATTCTTCCAACACGCCAGAGCTTCACCCAATCTGACAATATTGGGCATTGTCAAGCGGAACCTTAAGAAGACTCAATAAGCTGATGTGAGCGAGAAACAGGTCAAGGCAAACTGGCATTCAGAGGCGAATAAAGTGGGCAAGAAGACTGTACACAATCTTCTGACAGGCGTTAAACGAAAGACCTGCTCATTCGCATTTGGAAGAAAAAAAGCTTAGCTGAATATTTCTCCTGTATGTAGCTCTAACTGAACCTGAGAAAAAAAAAATTTGACTGATTAATAAAAACTTTGATAAACTCACACATTACTGTTTGACCAACTTTTGATCGGAACACCCTTATGCCAAGGAATGGAAAAACGAGAAACGGTAATCGCCCAGCCTACTGGTGGAACACGATGATTTTTGAGCTACGTGCAAGTTTCCTCCGTGCCAGGAGACGAAGCCAGTGGCCCAAAATAACTTTGGAAACACAAAACGTTTCTTTGGTAAATTCATCTTTTGACTTTTTTTCGCGTTTTGTATGAATGGAATCACGGTGCAATGACCCGACCACTTTCACCGTACAAGTGATAAAGGCCCCTGGATCAGATGAAATCTCAAACTTGGTTCTGAAAACAGTGATACAGGAACCCAAATAAGTTCAGAACCACATTGCAGAAATGCATCTGGTGCTGCTGCCTAAACCGGGAAAACCTCCCAGAGAACCTCGGGCATATAGGCCTATATGTCTGTTGGATTCGGTCGGAAAGCTTTTGAAGAAAGTAATTCTGAACAGGCTCACTAAGTACACGGAGAGCGAGAACGGGCTATTGATCATGCAGTTCGGTTTCCACTAAAGTAGGTCCACAGTAAATGCCATCCAAACGGTAGTGGAGACTGCAAAGACAGCACAGAGAAAACAGATATAAGGAGATCGCTTTTGTGCGTTGGTCATCCTAGATATGAAGAATGCCTTCATCAGTGACAGCTGGAAAGCAATCGCCTATTCGTTGCACAGAACTAGGGTCCATGAGTACCTCTGCAGAATATTCAAAAGCTACTTCCAGAACCGCACGCTGATTCACGAGACTGATAAGGAAGAGAGAATAATGACGATCACCCAAGCAGGAACGAATAACTTGATAACTAGCCTTGTTATTTGAGAGCTCAGATTAAGAGATAAAATACCAGAGAATAATACCATAAAACTGTTCCCACAATGTTTTGCGAATTCTCAATTGAGGTAAGACAATAACAAAATATAACCTCTGAGGTATTCCCAGGTATCCGAAATAACAAGTTTTGTTATTCGAGATATATTTTGCTTGCAATTTTAAGGTACTTTGTTGATGTATTTTGCCTCTCAATCTGAGCTCTTTAATACCAAGGCCCGTTATCAAGATCAAAATTAGGTATTCATATGTTGTTGTCTCCTGCACGGGTACAGTGGGCGTTCCTCAGGGATCCATTCTCGGACCGACGGTGTGGAATGCGATATATGATGGAGTGATAAAGCTGAGCCTTCCCAGGTGAGTGAGAATTATCAGTCTACCGGACGATTTTATCCTTCTAGTAATCGGAGAATCACGAGAAGAAGTGAAAGTACTCACAACCGAGGCGATAGATATTATAGAATAATGGATGCGAACGAAAAATCTGGCGATAGAAAAACAGATCCACAGGCAAAAATCACGGTCAGAGAATACACCATCGACCCGAAGCGTGAGATCAAGCATTTGGTGTGATAATGGATGGTCCACTATACTTCAACAGCTACGACGAATAGTCCTGTCAGAAGGCAGCAACCACAGCGTTGATAAGCAGCAGCAAGATGAGGTGCCTAGCTAGTGCATCCACGTCAGTAATCCACGTAGTAGTCCGGTCTGGTTCCTACCAATAAAGACTACAAGAAATAGGTCATGTGTTCAGGTTGTTGAGCATGAGGCTGGTTAATTCCTACCGGATAATATCATTTGATGCGTCATAGTCGGTGTTACGCCGAGATTGAAAGGGTCAAAGCCGTGAACGCAACCCGTGTTTGCATTGTAGACAACGTGGTAGTTGTATGTGGAATTATGTAAGCACAGGGCGCTGACATCTTTGTCATATATACAATATGAAGTAAACTGGATTATAAATATTCGTTGAATGTTAGCATTGAATTGAATCAGTTGAATCGTAGTGAAATAGAAGACACAAAATTATTAATTCTGAGGAAACTGCAGGAAGGACAAAGAAACCCTCAAATTAGAAAGCTTACCGTAAGTAGCTGTGAGTTTAAAATTGCTGCTGATTTCTTATTAGTACTTTGTTGTAGGGTACGGAGTTTTTGTTAGTTGGAAAGGTTTTTGGACAGAATTTTTAGAAGGAAACTAAGTTTGTGAGTTATATAACCCACTCGCAATGTAAGCGACTAAATTAAATATATTTCTAGTTTTGAGTTTGTTGACAACTTACTTCAGGAAGTGTTTTCAATGATGTCCCGAACTCTTCCACCTAACAGTCGGAATGATCCCGATTGTACTATTGTTGGAGGAGGATCAGGAGTGCTAACAGGGAGCTTACAGGGACACCAAAGGAGTTCAAATACGAACACGGACTGCACCATTAGAGGGTGGAACGGTTAAAAATTGGTCAAACATGATTAAGTGCACATCGATTAGTTTATTATATAAATGATCAACTTTATTTCTTTTTGAAGTTAATCGTCTACAAAACACAGAAAGATTATTTTATTAGGCTTCCGATTCTCCAAATGAGAACTGTCGGGCTTTAAGTTCCACGCCTTCCATCAAGTTCTGTACCGCTGTTATATCCACCTTATCTGATGCTGAACGTCAATTTGCCCTGAACTGTTTTTCAGTTCCAACTGTTTTTCGACTTCTCTTGAGGTTTCTTTTTACGATTGCCCAATATTTTTCCAAATTGTGCGCAGTTCTGGCGAATTAGGAGGCTTATTCTTCTTGGGTACACACTATTGGCGGCATATCATTCCTGTGCCTATTTTCCGTAGTGGCAAGAAGCGATTTCTGACCAGGACAGCACGGAACAACAATGTTTCTTCGATGAAAGGCATTAAGCGTTTTTGCAAGCATTCCATTAAATAAATATCTTGTTTGACAGTTCCAGTTGTCACGAGTGCTTCACTTTCTAGCCCACAGGTGCAAATCGCCTGCCAAACCAAGTATTTTTTCGGGAACTTTGACATTTTTTTCTGCTTTAATTATTTTAAACTTTTCCTTTTCCGGTAGCTGTATATAGACTGTTCCAGAAAGTAAAGGCACACCTTAGAAAAAATGTAATGTTTTTTTTTTTTTAATTTTAATAATTTTATTTGGCAAATCATATTTGTATTTGTGTTTTATATGATATTTTACTCTCGTTTCATCAAAATATTTAATCATAGCCAAGACTCCTAACTTTTTCTCGAACATGACCCATAAGCTTCTACACAGTGGTACTTCGTATCATTTTGACCACTTCTGTAGAATTTGCTATTGCGCGTGCAAAATATTGTTACGCTGCGCTTTTTGCTTCGACGCCATTTTGACAACTGAAGAGAGAACTGCAAAAAATAAATAGAGTCATCATTTCGTAAGCATGCACCTACAAAATGAGGGCTGTTCAGGTTTTGTAAATGCACGATTAAAAAAAGTACGTCACTTTGCGTCGACCAAGTTTTGGCCGTTCCATCCTTTAAGAAGTGGCAAGAGGAATAGGATGGCCATTCCGGGACAATCCGGATGTCCCGGGAGAACCGTTTAGAAGGGGAAAAGTACAGATTTCGATACCTTTCGACGACTAAAATTTTCACCTACCTTTCAATCTTTATGATTTCTGTTGAATAGTCTACTTCTAGCCTTAAAATTGATCAATGACCGTATTGACCATTCTGAGACAACCCGGATGCTCCAGAAAAACTCTTCAGGCAGGAACAAATACAGATTTTCACCGAAACATTCCTTTCGACGATTTAAACTTCATGATTTTTGTTGACTAGTCTACTTATAGCCTCGAAATGGACCAATGACCATATTCGCCATTCCGAGACAATCCGGATACTACGGGGAACCCTTCAGAAGGGGACAAATACGGATTTTCACCGAAACATGCCTTTCGACGTTTCAAACTTCATGATTTTTTATAAGAAGTCCATTTCTAGGCTAGAAATCTGCCAATTACTGTATTGACCATTTCAAAATAATCCGAATGCCCCAGGGGAACCCTTTACGATGGGACAAATATACATATTTCCACCGAAACATGCCTTTCGACAGCTCAAGCATCATGATTTTTTATAAGTTGTATACTTCTAGCCTTGAAATTGACCAATGGCTATATTGGAAACTCTGAAAAAACCCGAATACCTCGGAAGAACTCTTTAAGAGAGGGCAAAAACAGATTTTCGCAGAGACATACCTATGTACTGCTAAGACTTAATGATTTTTGTTGAGAGAAGGGTGTACCGTTTAACATCCGCATACTAAAATTGCTCTAACTTTTGATCCGTTGGCTAAAATTAAAAAATTGAAATTTACGTAGACATAGTTGATTGCGTATTGTTTTCACTCTGTGAGTTGATTTCATCAGATACGCAAATGTTTTCAAAATGGCGACAACAGTGCGTGCAGGAAATAGACGAATGACCATATTGACCATTCCAGGACAACCCAGATACCCCGAGGGAACCCTTCAGGAGGAGAAAACTACAGGTTTTCGTCGACATATGCCGATGCTACTAAGTTTCGACCATGCTTGAACATATTTACAAAGCAGCTAGGGTCACTCATTCAAGCAAAGAGTCATTATCAAAGGAAGCCATATCAATTTTTCACTTGCTATCTTGTCAATGTCCAACATGTGCTGTTTTTATATTGGTAACCGTTTGTGCAAAATCCGTTTTCTTTGTTTGGGAAAAAGGCCATTAATTTTCAAACTTTCGTGCGAAAAATTGAAAAATATGACAACATCATTTTAATTTGGATGTGAACAGTACGTCTCAGTGAAGAGTTGGTTGAATACTGCACGCATTTTGAATTGACGGTTAATCATTAGTGTTTTTACAATTATCGGTAGTCCCATATTCTAACGAAGGGAAAACCGATGAAGAAAAATCAATCGCTGCAGTAACGTCCTAATGACTCTAAGCCGGAGAAATGTCTAAGCTACTTTTTGAATGTAATATTCCAACAGTGAAGGCTGAATACATATAGTGGACCAACTCAGCAGTTTTCTTCTTTCCCATCTTACTACTGATCGCCACAAAGACCTCCTGGAATGAAGAAATAGGACCAACTGTCACCGGCACAGAATTTATCAGGTTGGGCAAATCGATTCGCTCAACTAACCATCTAGTTATGCTATTATACCCATCGCAATTGCCGGAACAATGACAATGCTAAAAATCAACCCTTACCTCCCCCACTTCCAGTTTCCTCAACCGGTGATTCCATTTTCACCAGAAGCCATTCCTTTTAGCCCTCCTTGCAAGGGAAAACAACCATTGCCGATGGTTATTTCCACATTGACCGGGGTCGTTTCGCTTAAATGATGCAATTAACTACCGTACAACAGATAGGAGACGGCCCAAATGTGTACAACCTAAGAGCGTTCCTCTTCTTCCGGAGGCCATTATCGTCCATCGCCCGGGTTGACCGAAAGCGGAACTGAGAAAGTATATAGGTAGTTTGGCCGGCAGCTGTTACTCGGGCCGGCATACGAGATGAGGAGGGTTCTTGCTGTCCGTTGCGTTATATCTCTCTCTCCGCTTGGGGAAAGGCCCCATCGTTTAGCCTCACAGGCTCCCAGATGGAAAGTATAGTTGTCAGGTGCAGAGCTATTCCAGAGTGACTGCGGTGAAGAAAAACGAGCAAATTCCCTTTTGAACATTTGTCGTTTGTTTATCTTACTGCCCGGTGTGGTCCGATTTGCGAGTTCAGCGTGGGTCCACTAGTTTCTACGGGTGGCTTTCGCCGACAGCTTCCAACTTTTTCGGTGGCTGATTTCGTCAATTTTGAATTGCAAATTGGTTCTCCAGTTTCCAGACGGCTTAATTTTGGGACAACACGTGTGGCGTGTGCTTTGTTTTCAATCTATATGGAAAGACTCGTACTCGCAACCAAATGTAACACTGCCATGTGCAGAATGTGCAAGTAGGCTACACCACAATAACGTCAATATTTTTGTTCACCGAATCACCCCTCGCCACGAAAAGACTGGAATTCCAGGGGGAATTTACAGTTTTTTTTCGCCGACCATCCGCCATATCCTGCGGTGGGTAACAGTCCTCTCACACTTCCGGTGGGGTTGTTGCCCACTTCACATCAAAGGATGAAATATTTTCTGGTTCTAAGAATTACTGAAAACACGACCCTCGAGAAATTACGGCATCCATTGCAGAGCTTCGACGTGGAGATATAATTTCAGCTCTCGTCCTCTGTTGAAACCACTTCTTCCTTCGAGAGGCCAACAGTCTTATGTAGATTGCACACCTAAATCACACAACAGCATCGTCCTGAAGTCAGAGCTAAAGCCTAGGTAAATCCAAAGATATATCCCTTGTCATATCCCGTGTCACGCACCAGCCCCCAGGAATTCAAAGGAATGTTTGTGGGAAAAGGCTACCGCTTTCCACCGTTGGAGAAACCCCTCGACTGACTGTTGTTTAATTATGCATGTATATGCAGTGGAATGGAACGGATCCGAAAGAATCCCTCTGTTAAAGTTTGTACGTCTACCGTCGCCGATGCTCGAGTTTTGCCCATCCCACGGAAATAATGCGTCAGAGGGAGGACATAAACGGCCAGGTTGGGCGATGGAACGCCATTGACATCGGAACACAGTCTGCCAGTATGATGTACGTCGTATTTGGTGAGGACATTCCACGTTTCACGAGAAAGGTTGTATAAACATGGGTACCCGTTCTGAATAGACTGCAAGTGGTACCTAAAAAACAGAGTCCATGAAAATTTCAATGTTTCGCTTAAGCCTTTTGGCGCAGGAGGAGTACATCTCTGCTAGATGGTAAAGGAGTCATTTTAAGATATCACTGTATGAGATACAGGAAGCATGGATTGAGCACCAAGTGTACCTGTGTAAATTGAATATTGGTTTAAATCGGTACTGAAATGCAATCATTTGCTTTCGAAAGATTCGGTTAAACAAATCAACAAATCTATTAATCATTATGGTATCTAGTGTCTTATACTAGGACAGCCAAAAAGTTGTGCAAATGAGTGGATCTGATTCATGCAGCGCTGAGTACCATTTTGCAAGTGATTGATTTTACAGTTCAATCTTTGTCATAACTTCAGCATAACTCACAATATTAATATATTTCGTATAACTGTTTTATTGATTTTACTTCAAATATGATTTAAACATAGCTTATTGTTTTTTTGCCAATTTGTCTCTAACTCCCTTCCAATTCAATCTTCCCTTCTTTACACAGGAGCAATAACTATTAGGCCAGCAAAAATAAAAGCGGATTTCTGTTATAAAATCAGCATCAAGCAGCTAATAGTGACCATGGCAACAGTAAATTAAAATGTACAAATGATAGTTTTGTATAATTTCTATAGATTTAACAAACTTTTTCAGGGTACCTCAAACCCAGATTTAGGTGTATAGGGCGAACACGAAATTATTGCGACACCGAAAATTTCATGCCAATTTTCTTATAATGTTTAGAATCAAACCAAAATGTTAGGGTAGTTTTATACATATATTTACTTCAAAAATCAAAAGAAAAGTTAATCGATGGAGCCTTGAGTGTAAAATTGAACGCATTTTCGCTTGATGCCCTCCATCAAAGTCTTGACAGTGTCATCCAGTACCAGTTTCTCCGTTTTTTTCCATTTTCTTAACATGCCCTTCTCGTCTTTGACTGTCTTCTTGCTCTTCTGAAGTTTCGGCTTCATCATTGCCCAGTACTGCTCCACCGGGCGCAGCTCCGGACAGTTTGGCGGATTCATGTCCTTTGGAAAAAAAAAAATGGACAGAATTGGCCTCATACCACTCCAGGACACTTTTAGAATAGTGGCATGATGCCAAATCTGGCCAAAATAGCGGAGCTTCGTCGTGCTGCTGCAAGAACGGCAAAAGGCGCTTCTCGAGGCACTCAGATTTGTAGATCTCGCCATTTACTGTGCCCTTTGTCACGAAAGACTCACTCCTCAGTCCGCAAGAGCAGATGGCCTGCCAAATGAGATATTTGGAGGCAAACTTCGACATTTTCTTCTTCTTAAATTTGTCGTCCACATAGAACTTGCTCTTGCCGATGAAAAACTCCAACCCCGGAATTTGCTTAAAATCGGCTTTTATATACGTTTCGTCGTCCATCACACAGCAGCCATATTTTGTCAGCATCTTCTCGTAGAGCTTCCGTGCCCGAGTTTTAGCCGTCGATTGTTGCCGCTCATCGCGGTTTGGGAAGTTCTGTACCTTGTATGTATGTGGTCCAGCTCTCTGCTTTGCATTCTGGACGTAGCTCTGCGCCATGCCGATCTTTTTAGCCAAATCACGGCTTGAGACGTTGGGGTTTGCTTTAATCATTCACTTCACCTTTCCCTCCGTCTTTTTGTTCTCCGGTCCCGGTTTTCTTCCAGCTCCTTTGCCGTGGTCCAACGTCAACCGCTCCTGGAACCGCTTCAACACTCTGGAGACGGTTCAATGGTGAATGTTCAACATTTTTCCCAACTGCCGGTGCGACAGGTCAGGAAATTCCAGGTGTTTGGAAAGAATTTGTTCTCTCGACTCGCGTTGGTTCACCTCCATTTTCGTTGAATTGAAAAACACGACTTGGAGTTTGACAGCATGTAAACAATACACATCAATGAGAAAGTGTGCAAAATTTGGTTGATTTTTACCCAATGGTAAAAAAGTTATGCCCTGTTGAATGTGTCGCAATAATTTCGTGTTCGCCCTTTAATACTGCCATCGCGAACGAAAACGAGCTTAAGCGTGAACCACAGAACTCTACACTTTAACACTTTACAACATAGCTTGCATTTCAGGATCGACCGAATGGAGATCAGACATAATAGATACAAAAGATTGCAGTATTGTTCATTTATATAAATACATACACTATTATATAAATATTTCATGGGAATAAGAGGGACCATCAGGGCTCCCAATTGAAGCACTCTGGATGGGGAGAGTGAGAATGCCAACTCCTCATTGCTAACCGTTTGTGAATAGAGGGTGGGCTCTTCTCCCTGCCTATTAGGGCATTCTCATGTTAGATAGGTCTTTTTCTCTTTTGGCCAATTGTTCAATCTTGTTGTTGGAAGGAGATTCTTTATATCCCTGTGGATACGTGTTAGTGGTATTGCCTATCGATCCAATCCCTATTTGGCCCTTCATACAATAGCATGATTATGATAATCAGTGGTTATTAAAGCTTGATCAAGTCTACCCGAGAGGAGAGCCCATTGCTGCTGGACTTAGTTTCCGTGCTACAATGGGTGGAAGTACAGATCGTACATTATATATCATACACGGAAAAAAATCCGTGCCCAGATTCATGAACTGCAGTCATGGACTCGAGAACAAGCAAAAATGCACCGTGAACTGAATCACGTTTTCATGAACTAAATAACGTTTGAAGGGAGAAATCCTGAAAACGTGAACAAGTTCACGGTCCGTTTCAATTTTTGGGAACGGTTTTTTTTTCTGTGTAGGAAAGAATATGTGAAAATGTCTCCGCTGCAGTGCTTACATCGATTCCGTCAAAAATGTTGTCCCAATTCATCGATTCAAAAAAGGGAATGATGCTATGAAGTGGTAAAGTTCCCGTACGGGGTTGTCACTATCCCCTATTACGTTCCCTTTCTCGAAACTGAGATGTAAAAGTGGGTGGTGAGGAACAATTTTCACTAGCAGCACCGGAGCTATCAACATAGATGGGGCAAAGTCACCAAAACTGACCAAACATAAATCGAGGCTTTTACCGTCTAGGATGTAAGAATCCATTATTATACGAAAGCCACCAATTGCCAGGCATGTTGAAATCACCAACGATCACGATATCGTCAGTTGATGACGCGCTATCCACGATTGATGAAAGTGACTGCGTGTGAGCTTCTACCAGTGAACTGTCGCATGTTCTATCGGGAGGAATATAGAATACACACAAGTCGAAGTTGTGGTCAGTAAGTTCAATCGCTAGCCATAACTGTTCCACGCCAGCCCAGGCGTTATCCTCGATCAAGTGTGTTCTTATACCTCGCTGAACAGCAAGGAGGACACCGTCCAAGTATGTAACAATTTTAGTTTTATTCCAGCCGTATAGCACTCCCCCGGCTTTAATGATAAAACTACATTCAAAACTGTTTTGTCCACCAGCACATCCTCTATGCATCTTTAAAGCCGATATGTTTACAAAGTGGCCCACTCTATTAAAAAAAACCTTTGAAAGACCATAAAGATTTTAACAATGTTCTAGTGAAAGATACTATGACCACCAGAGAACCTTCATAAAACTTATTGGTTGCCATCAAAACCAGCATAGGGCCATATGGCCACAGCTGTCAAACTTCACGGTGATATCGTGGTTAGTTTTTGTTGTTCTGCTTTGTTCGATTCTTTGCTCTTCTGATTCATTCAACAGTAAATAATATCTAAGAAAAAGTTCTAGTTTATTGGATAGCACTATATCCAAAACAAATTCGATTTTTTTATAGCGTATCATGCTTCAAATCATATGCGCATTTAACTTTATGGTGGATCTCTGATGTACAGTTCATTTTAATTACGTATTTCCACATTTCAATGATTTTTTATATTTCAATATGGCGATTGGAAGAAATCAGATTTGCCAAAAAGCCAATTTATCTTCGCAATGGCTTTGTAAAACTAAACTAACTAAACTTACTATAATTTGAAACCTAATGGCACCTCTTGCTGCCATAATGAAACCAAATTGAATTCGAGTGGCATTCATAGAACTTTAATAAACCTTAAAAAAGCGGCATGGTTTTGGCAATGTTACTTGGGCGCCGCTTCTAGTTTCTCTGCTGTTGTGCGAACCACGATCACAACGGGAAACTTCGTATCGGCGGTCTAGAACTTGAGTCGAGGTAGTAGTCTGAATGAGCCAGGTTTCAGAGAACGCAAGAGTATCATAACTGCAATCTGAACTAGCCAGCAAGCAGTCGTCGAGACACGAATGCAACCCTCCAACATTCTAATAATACTCGTTCAACATACCTTCCGTTAAAGAGTATGGCGATCTTATTACCGTCCATGGGGTGTAATCCTGATGCAGTTTTAGGACGATGACAAGATGGTATGGATGGCACGCGTGTATCGCAAGAGTTGAAAATTTTCAACGGTGAAGTTTATCGCTAGCAATGCATAAAAAGCGTCTTGTTCTTCTGTGTCGTGCATACAATTTTTCTGGCGTCGTCTTGCATCCTCTCACTACACTTTTGCTTCACTGGATCTGATGAAGGAGCAAAGTTGTGCAAAAAGAGGATGACCCACCAAATTGTCCTGAATTGCGTACGATGGAGTGCTTCTGGGCAATAATCAAGCGGCACCTCTGAAAGGATTGAAGGTGTTGAATCTGTTCAAGCATCGACTGAACGTTTCGATTCAAGATGTGGCAAAGAAGGCGAAGGTTTCCATCTAATTTGATAAACGATGGAACATGCATTTCTTCACGCCAGGAAGTCACCAAAATCTGAACGGCAAACAAACTGAGTGGCTGATGAAACTGAGGTGCGTCATGATGGACGACGAGACTTACGTCAAGGTGGACATAAAGCAATCGCTGGGGCAGGAGTTTTAGGTTGTCACAATACGTTGTCTACAGGGACGAGTACCTTCAAAAGAGCCTACTGCCCTTCCTGCAGTTTTAAGGAGACTAGAATTGTACAAAAATAACAATGAAATTTTTGAACCAAAATACTTGAACCCACCGAACTCACAGGAACCTCGTTCGATTGAGAAAATTTGGGCCATGAAGGCCAAACTTCGTAAAACCCGTACGTAAACTGCGTAAAAGTATTCGTGAACGAACTAACTTTGAAGAATCAGTGGATAAAAAAAATCAAAAGATGTCGCCCCTTCTATTGCTTCAAACGTTAAGTATGGTAGCAAGGGCAAAATGCAGGTATTTGGTCAAGAAAAAGAGATCTAACAAACCATTAGAAGTAGAAATCAAACTATAATTATGTAGTTTATTAAAGCCTGTTCAAAAGGCTAAAATATTTACCTGCACTTAGTAATTCAGAAAAAGCACCAAAAAATGAAAAAAGTGCCACTAATTATTATGGCCTGTGCCAACAAATAATGTCTGATCAGCATAAAAATTAGGAATGAGCAATAAAAGATGAGAAGATCTTCGGATAATCTGATTGTGACCGGTAAATCATGAAATAACAGCAACAGCTATTAGTATATGTGCAATTAAATATGGCAGTATTTCACGTCATCAAATTTGAGCATTAAACTATTCGCATATGTCTTTCAATTTTGTTAGATTTTCCACATAAAAACAAGTAAAATGAGCAATGGATATTTATTTATCCATTGCTCATTTTACTGTTTTTATGGGAAAATCCAACAAAATTAAAAGACATATGCGAATAGTTTAGTGCTCAAATTACATAATTTGGCGGAAATACTGCCATATTTAATTGCACATATACTAATAGCTGTTGCTTTATTTGATAGATTTACCGGTCACAATTAGATTATCCGAAGATCTTTTCTCATCTTTTATTGCTCATTCCTAATTTTTTAATGCTGATCCACATTATTTGTTGGCACAGGCCTTAATAATTTAATGGCACTTTTTTCATTTTTTATTGCTCAAATCTCTCTTTTAATTGATGATTAATTATGCTGCTGTTCAAAAACCACGTAGACTCATTTTTGAAAACCTCAGATTCCCCCCCTCGCCCATCATAGACTTTTCTCCAAACAATTTATTTGAAAATTTGTAAGGAGCGTAAAATTTGGTCAAACCCCCGCCTCCACTCCGATAAGCCAACATGGTTCATGAATAGCTCCATAGCTGAAATTTGTCTAAAATGGATTATTGGCCTCCATTTGTCTGTTTCTGGTTTTTTTTCGAGTACAGTCTCCTCACAGTACTCTTCCGTTTTATTTTTATGACTGACTGGGGAGCAATTCAGATCAAATCAAATCCAAAAAACGCTTTCTGTCTGTGTGTCTGTCTGTCTGTCTGACCCTTACAGACTCGAACACTACAGAACCGATCAGCGTGAAAAATTTTATGTAGGGGTTTTTAGGGCTGATGTAGGTTTTTATGATTATTTAAGACCCCTTCCTCCTGGGAGGAGGCTGTCATACAAATGAAGTAAGGAATTAAATAGGACTAGCAAGTGTATTTTTGCGATATCTGGGAGAATTTTAAAAAGATTAAATTTCATCATATCACATCCGGGTGAGGAGTTGTTTGATGAAAGAAAAGCCATAGAGAATTCCAGCCTTGTGAATGGTCTGTCCAGAGAGCCACCGTTTGGAGACATTTCTCGAAAAATATGCTTTGCAGGAACAGAATCCGGACAGACTTTTTTCGCGAAATCGAATATCCATCGGTAAGAGAATCCATCACTCTCATTAGAAGATGAGCGATTATGCATGTTGCGAGCCACGCTCCACAAAGTGGTCATTGAGGTTTGTCGTGAGAGTCCTTCGACAAAATTCCGCCAATAATCGCGTTTTTTGTTTTGCTTTGATAAGTTGTTTTAGCTGTGCTTCGAGATTTCAATATTCCTCGAAGTAGGTGGAAGTCATGTATCTACGAAAAGCTTTGAAAGCTTCAGATTTTTGCAAACACAATCTTGTTCATTCACCGTCCCATCCAGGTGTGGCTGGCCTCCATTCGAATGGTGCACTTGGAACTTTTCTTATTAATGCTTCAAGTGAGCTATTGTAGATCCGATCGGCAAGGAATCGATATTGTTCTAACGGTGGAAAAGTGTCGATGGACTCAGGGACTCAGTACCGATTGTCACCGGTTTTGCATATTTTGCCAATCGGTGCTCCTTGTGAGGTCGAATGGAACTCGAGATGGCTCTGTAGGTTGACAAATCCTTCAACCGCATCGGGCTCGATCGGTAATGGAGTTCTGGCCACCACGAAACTCTCGAAACCAATATCCAATGGTGTATTCAGACGAAGCATTTGCACCATAATACTTATCTGGCTTTTTATTTGTTTTCTTATTCGTTTTGGTCTTCAAAAAATAATGTTTTATGAGAGAACGAAAATCGTTTTTATCCATATTCAACATGATGCCAAACACGTCAACAACAATCAGCTGTCAAAACAAAACTATGCATAATATAAGGTTACTTTTCATCCCACCTAGGATAATGATGACATACTGTTACCACGTATAACCGTGTTCCGGTGTTTCCTTTCCCTAATTATGGGAAGGTTAATTATGTCACGCAGTAAGAGGGGGTTGGGAAAAAGTGACGATCCATACAAAAAAAAATTTAAAGGTATGTATGTATGTATGTAAGGTAGCCACCATCCCTTCTACGACCTTGTCATGTATGCAGATCCACTTAACAGCAAGATCAAATTGAGTTACCGGGTTGCATTCACAGTAACGCTGTATGAAGGGCCAAAAACGGTGGGGCGGACCCGTAAGCAGAGACACTTACGCGAAACCCGCGGGAACATAAGATTCTCCTTCCAACGATACGATCCAACAAATCGAATAATCCAATTCGCAATACTTATTAAGCTTTCTACGGGATGGCTTGTTAATAAGGGCGTGTCACTCTCACTGAAACTGTTGGAGTAGAACTCACAGCATCTCTATCGAATCGGTAGGATAAGAAAATGATACTGTTTGTTCCCTCCTAGACGCCGGTTGTCATACCACTCCATTGTCCAATTCCAGTTTAAATGATACCCTGATGCTCCCTCCCTTCCCAATATATAATTACGTGATAGCCATCACGCCGATACCAACAAACCCGCAAGATCAGCAGATTAATAGAGTCACACCACCTGGCCGAAGTCCATCGTCCAGCACCTCATCAAGAAATGTCCCGTCAGCAGATTTAGGTTACAAATAGCCGATCGAACAGTCGATCGTTCTCTTTTAGTTTCGATCCGTGACATACTTAAGTTGATGTTAATTAAGCAGTGGAGTGTAATTAGTGTAAGAATTGAGTAAATAAATATTTTTTTTATGATTCTCTGAGACCAGATCTCATTATTGGCGCTGTAGCAGTTCGGTAAAGTTAAGAAGACTTGTGCAAACAACAGTGGAATAGTAGTGCAGTGAATAAACTCTACTTAAGTGGTTCCCGCATACGCGTCTGCAGCTGAAGGATTAAATCCGCTGATTGGATTTGAGGACCCCCCGGCACATCGTCAACTTTAACTGAGCCCTGGACACCCGTGAGTAAATTCGATACCTTTTTCATACTAACAGTGTTAAGAAGTGATAATTTACTTAAAATTTGTTTCGGCACTACAAGATAGACCGAGCAAATCGTATACGAAACTCAGATTCGACACTACTAGATAGTCCGATCTGTTGTGTTAGCCCCACCGAACCACACACAGTACGTGGAAAGCAACACGATTCTGTATACGCCACTATTTCGAGAACAACGCGCTCCAAGTAGACGTCGTTTCTCACCCCCCCTCACCACGAAACATTCAAAACCAACGAGTGCGCATCAGGTTTCGTGAGCGTAAGGCAACATTCGCCGCGACGATAACCAAGTACCGTTGACAATTTGATTAAATTCATGCCGAAAGCTGCTAGTGGAAAAGCACTCAAGCAGGCACGAAAACAGCTGAATATTACATTCAAGACTGTTGGCCTTTCGGAAACTGAAGACAGCTCAGATTCGGATAGCTCCGGTGACCTGTCACACATTCCTATTGAAAACCATAACCTTACCCAACGAATTTCTGAGTTATCAATTAACCAAACTACAGAAATGGAACAAATTATGGAGCAATTACGCCTTATGAATGACAACATTATCTTCCTAACTCAACGTCAAGAAACGCAAGAACAAACTCTCAAGGAACTAAACCGACCGAACATAGAGAATACACAAAGAACAGATACCCAAACCGAAAACATTAGAGTAGAAGATTTCTATAGAATCCCAGACCCTATTAAATCCCTACCAACTTATGACGGCAATAGAAAACAACTACAAGCGTGGTTATCTACTGCGGAAGACACCTTAAAAATATTCGATGGCAAAATTAATGCACAACTTTATAAAATGTACGTTACAGCCGTAACAAACAAAATAGAGGGAAGAGCTAAAGATATTCTTTGTCTTGCGGGCAACCCCCAAGACTTCGATTCCATTAAAACATTATTAATAAACGCATTAGGTGATCGACAAGAGTTATCCACCTATAAGAGCCAGTTGTGGCAACATAAAATGACGGATGGAATGAGCATCCATAAATATTATCAGAAAACGAAAGAATTAATACAAAATATTAAAACACTAGCTAAGCAGAACTCAACTTATCAAAACAATTGGGCTGCAATCAATCAGTTCATTGATGAAGACGGCCTTGCCGCATTCATTTCAGGCTTGAAGGGCACATATTTCGGACACGCCCAAGCAGCTCGTCCTAAGGACATAGAGGACGCATATGCGTTCCTATGTAAATTTAAATCGCAAGAAATTGTAGCAAGTTCAGTCATAGAAAAATCCAATAAATTTACCAAACCCCCTTTTAAAAACGAATGTTTCAAAGGTTCTCAACCAAATTTTAACAGAACACAATACCAAACCCAGTCACCTGAGGATAAACCCAAACCATTCCTACCAAAATCAACCCCGATGGACGTTGATCCATCACTTCGGAGTAGATTGACCCTTAACAAAAAACTAATTAACAATACAGAGATAACACCCTCTGAAAACTACGAATCAGACGAAGAAGAAGACGAAATTTTAGAAGGTAACACAAATTTTTGCGTGACAACCATAGACACTCCCCAAACTTAAAACAAAACTCTGACTTCTTACCATACAAACTGACTTTTGACAGAAACAACAACAGGAAAATACGACTTCTTATTGATACTGGCGCAAACAAGAACATTATTAGAGCAGGAATTATCCCAACACAAGAAACAGACAATAAAACGACTGTGAAAAATCTATTTGGAACGCACACCATTAAAAAGAAAGGAAAATGTAATCTTTTAGGCCCCAACATACCTGACCAAACTTATCATGAACTCAAGTTCCACGATTTTTTCGATGGGATTATTGGTTCTGAATTTATGTCTAAAACCAAAACTTTCATAGATTTCGACAAAAACACAATTTGCATCAACAAAACAGTAATCCCCTTTAAAAAATACTACCCATCTAAACAACATTACATTCACACAGTAACTGTAGAAACTGACAAAGACGGAGATTGGTTTGTCCCTACATTCTGTACTATAACCAAAAACAACCTTATCCAACCCGGAGTATACTCCTCTGCTAACGGAAAAAGCACTATTAAAATACTTTCGAAAACCAAAACTGAACCTAAAATTCCTAAACTTAAATTGAAAGTAAATAATTTTGAAACGTTGACCCCAACTCCACTTGATTCAGAAAATAGCCCAGACAAGGAAACTATTGAAAAACTGATCAGGAAGAAGCATTTATCACCTTTTGAGAGAGATAAACTCATCAATACGATAATTGACAACCACAAAGTTCTTTTAAGAACTAACGAAAAATTAACCACCACAACAATAGTAAAACACAAAATTATTACTAAAGATGATAACGCTGTGTACACAAAAACGTATAGATATCCCCATAACTACAGGAAAGATGTTGAATCTCAAATAAAAGAAATGCTTGAAAGTGGAATCATCACCCCCTCCACGAGTCCATACTCCTCACCTATTTGGGTCGTCCCAAAAAAAGTAGACGCATCAGGAAAACAAAAAATCCGAGTGGTAATAGATTGTAGAAAACTTAACGAAAAAACCATCCAAGATAAATTCCCCATGCCAGAGATTGAGGACATACTTGATAATTTGGGCAAATCACAATATTTCACAACTTTAGACCTTAAATCCGGATTCCATCAGATTGAAATGGATCCCGACCATAGAGCCAAAACCGCATTTTCTACAAACCAAGGACATTTTGAATTTACCAGAATGCCTTTTGGGCTAAAAAACGCCCCTGCCACTTTTCAAAGGGCAATGAATAATATTCTATCCAACTATATCGGCTCGATTTGTTACGTCTATCTCGACGATATAATTATCATCGGGCATAGCCTTGAAAACCACCTTGAAAATCTTTCAAAGGTTCTTCAAAGACTCGCTCAATTTAACCTCCAAATTCAATTGGACAAATGCGAATTTTTACGGAAGGAAACCGAATTCCTCGGACATATTGTGTCACCCGATGGAGTAAGACCTAACCCTGACAAAATTCAGAAAATTTTGGATTGGAAAATACCAAGAAACGAAAAAGAAATTCGCCAATTTTTAGGACTTTCTGGATACTATCGAAGATTTATTAAAGACTACTCGAAAATTACCAAAGCAATGACCAAATATTTAAAAAAAGACACAACAGTAAACATAAATGACCCCGAATATATCGAATCCTTTCAAAAACTGAAACAAACAATAGCCTCGGATCAAATACTCGCCTATCCCGATTTCAATCTACCATTCATACTAACTACTGACGCTAGTGATTTTGCAGTAGGAGCAGTTTTATCTCAAGTACAAGATAAAATAGAACGGCCAATTGCATTCGCTAGTAGAACTCTCAATAAAGCAGAAACTAATTACTCCACCATTGAAAAAGAGGCACTAGCCATCATATGGGCTATACGGAAATACAAACCATATTTATTTGGGAATCAATTTAAATTGTATACAGATCATAAACCACTGACATTTATAAAAACCTCAATGAAAAATAATAGAATACTACACTGGAGATTGGAATTAGAAAATTACCAGTATACTGTAGAATACAAGCAAGGCAAAACAAACGTCGTAGCAGATGCGCTAAGCCGCAAAATAGAAAACCCAACTGAGATTAATGCTAACATAGATGATGTAGATTCCGATTCACCACAAACCACAACATCCGACGACGACAGTACTTCACATTGCACCGGCAATCCGGAAGACCTATCTGACGAACTAGAAACTGTACATTCTGCAGACACCTCAGACGACTATTTCATTAATTCTACCGAAAGACCTATAAACTATTACAAAAACCAGATCATTTTCAAGATATCGAGACTGAACATCGAAGCAACCGAATCACCTTTTACAAATTATAGAAGATCAATAATAAGCATGCAAGACTATGACGAGACAAGTATAACAGCGTTTTTGAAAAAGTACCACAACGGAAAGCAGACAGCAATCCTTGCACCCGAAGATTTAATTAATCTAATCCAACAATCTTATAAAAACCATTTCAGTAGCTCAGGATACTTCATTATTACTCATTTCCAAGTAGAAGACGCCATCAGTGAAGAGAGGCAAAACATGCTCATCACGAAGGAACACGAAAGAGCACATCGTGGAATCACGGAAGTGGAGAATCAACTAAAACGAGCGTATTTCTTCCAAAGGATGCATAACAAAATCTCAACAGCTATCAACACCTGCACAGTATGCAACACCCACAAGTACGAGCGCAAGCCGTACAATATAAAAATCTCGCCAAGGCCAGCGACAAGGAAACCAATGGAGAGAGTGCACATGGATATTTTCTCTATTAATTCAAACAGTTTTCTATCAATGGTTGACTGTTTTTCAAAATATGCACAGATGATCCCCATAGCAACAAAAAATCTGATAGACGTGAAAAACGCGCTTACCACATTTTTTGGTCACTATGGAACACCACTACAAATTGTAACAGACCATGAAACTACCTTTCGATCTATCCAGCTTAAGAACTTTTTGAACAATCTGGGAGTATCTCTTACCTATGCTTCATCATCAGAAAGCAACGGGCAGGTAGAAAAGACATACTCAACCATAATAGAAATTTATAACACCAACAAACACAAATTTCCAGAAATGAACACTTCGGAACTGATCGCAATTTCTATTTCATTATATAATTCCAGCATTCATTCATCAACAAAATTCACCCCACAGGAAGTGCTTTTCAACCAAAGAGACCAATGGGATCCTCAAGTAATCGCACGGGAAGCCAACGAAATTTTTTCCAAAGTTAAACAAAATATTGAAAAGGCTAATAACAGCCAAACAAAAGGTAACCATAGTAAAGAAGATCCCCCTGCCATCCAAGAAGGACAAAATGTGTTTATAAAACCAAATATTAGAAAAAAATTAGACGCAAGAGCAATTCAGACGACAGCTCATCAAATTAAAGAAAAAACTTTCGAAAATTCTAGGAGAATTAAAAGACACAAAAACAAAATCAAAAGACTAAAAAATCTTAAAAATGTTTAGGTTTTTCTTTTTACTTACTTTCACCCAAATATTAGGCCAACACTTAGAAATTGAAGATTTAAATCAAAAAGCATTATTACTATTAAAACAACAAGACTGTTTCATACAAACTGGCATTATCAAAATTGTTCATCTCATTAATCTAACAATTATAGAAGAAAATGTATCCCTATTCTTACAAATTTCAAGAAAGATCGATCAGAATTTACCAATTGCAAGTCTCATTAGTAGGAAGAGTAGGCAGCTAGCAGATAACTTATATAAATTAAAACCCATTAAAAGTAGCAGGCAGAAACGATGGGACATCATCGGAAAAGGCTGGAAATGGCTGGCAGGCAACCCAGACGCAGACGACTTGAGAATAATCAACAGTACATTCAACGACCTCATCGACCAGTCAAACGAGCAAATCAAAATCAACCAATTTATCAACGAACGGATTTCGAAGGTAACTTATACCATTAACCAACTCACTTCAATCAACAACATCCTTTCGAAAGAAACCGACGCCATCACATTACTTTTATCCATGGAAACAATGAACAACATCCTTGAAGAAATCGAAGACGCAATCCTGAGAACCCGCATATCGCTATCCAACAGTAAGTTATTAACACTAAAGGAAATCTTCCTAATTGAAACCATAATCAACGAACAAGGTATAACGACTAATTTCCCAGAGGAGGCATTGAGTTATGCCAAACCAAAAATAGCTATCAAACCCGACATACTACTATACATCTTAGAAGTCCCAAAGACAAACGGAAACTGTCAAATTATCAACATCATACCGTTGACCGTCAACGATACTATTATAACGGATATCCCTCAATACGTTATAAAGTCAAATAGAGCAACTCAACACTACAAACCATCCCGAGTACGTAGTACAACAATTACACGATACTCAAGCATTTTTCGACAATTGTGTTTATCCAATCATAATGGGATTGGCAAGCCACTGTTCCGCTTCAACAAGAAACCAAACCGATTTTATACCTTTACCCGGAAACATGTTGCTAATCAACAACGCAAAGGAACAATACTTTAGTTCAAGCTGCGGCCCACACAATAGGACGCTATCAGGAAATTTCTTACTATATTTCCAAAACTGCACCGTCAACATAGCAAACCATTCGTTCACTTCAGAAGAAATCATCAGCAAAACAATACAACTAACTGGCACATTTCCTGGACTTTCAATCAACAAGGAAATCATCGATAAACAAAACTTATCAAGTTTGGATTTGAAGACAACGAATAATCGTCGCCGAATTGACCACATACAGTTACAGCAATTTGAGCACAAGAAATGGTTCTTTGGACTTTTTGGTGGAATGTCAACCACCGCAATTATTATCATAACAATAGCAATCCTTTGTTTCCGCAGGAAAAGAGTCGTGTTCACAGTAAAATATCCAAAAGTCAACCGAATCTCGAAACAAGCGCAAAACCCAAAGTTTTTACAATCGACCGAGGACGTCCGATCTTACCCCCCGGAGGAATTACGTGATAGCCATCACGCCGATACCAACCGTCCAGCACATCATCAAGAAATGTCCCGTCAGCAGATTTAGGTTACAAATAGCCGATCGAACAGTCGATCGTTCTCTTTTAGTTTCGATCCGTGACATAGTTAAGTTGATGTTAATTAAGCAGTGGAGTGTAATTAGTGTAAGAATTGAGTAAATAAATATTTTTTTTATGATTCTCTGAGACCAGATCTCATTATTATATATATATATATATATATATATATATATATATATATATATATATATATATATATATATATATATATATATATATATATATATATATATATATATATATATATATATATATATATATATATATATATATATATATATATATATATATATATTCATTGTTATGCAGTAATATATAAAATACAGTGAATATTATACTGTAAAAAAATATAGTGAATGATAATATGATATATAATATAGGGAGTGAATGTAAGAATGATATAAATATAGTAGCTATGAGAAAAAAATATAGTAGCTATGACAAAAAAAAAGATTCAAACATTTTTTACAATACTTGGAATGTCCATGGATGATCTGAAATTATATAGCAGATGAAGGATAGTTAATCAAAAATTTCGAAGTGCTGTTCCGTTTTCTTGAATCACAAAAACTTTTTGTAGTGAGTCTCACTACATATCATATCATTTAATATCATATTATAAAATAAAAATCTGACGTTATAATGTAAAATAAAAATACGGGCAAGCCAGTAAACTATAGTAAAATATATATCCGTAATCTGTATCTGTTGCAGCTTCGATAAAATTAATATCTATTAAGATTTGAATTTGTTTTCACAGTTATAGTCAAATAACAAATTATCCACTGGTTTGTTACTGCAAAAAGAAAAGATTAGATATGTATTAATATCCTAATAGTCTTGGAAAGCTGAAAACAGCAAACAATTAGGAGAAATAAATTTTATATAAGCATGAATAATGCCAAAAACGTAGATTAAATAAAACCAGACAAAAAAAAATCGGTTACTCATATTGGTAGGGATCAATAAATGATTCTGTGAAATAAAAAAGCAATGATTATAAATTATATAGTTTTCGTGAATAAGGAGAATGCTTTTTTGAGTAGAATTTGTCGTACATGATACTTCCTACATTTTTTTTTTCAGTGAAAATGGCATAGAATATAGATAAAATAACGAAGGGATGTTATAGTATAAAATGATAATACCAAATTTAATTGTATTCACATATCTACAGATTGTGATCCTGCTGCAATTGTAGACGGGCCCGCTCATACACTACTAACTACTAATATATATTTTTTTATCGGTGGTTATGATAATTTATCTAAGGATAAATTATCATAACCACCGATAAAAAATATATTTAAAATTATTTTAAAATACTTGTGAGTTCCATGGATGACCTGAAATTATATACCGCTTAAATAATAGTATATCTATAATATCGATGGTTAGAAAACTCGAAAACTTTGATGGAGGAAATCGTATACATCAAAAATTCCATCACACAAACATGCAAACAATATTCGTTTGAAATCCTTTTTTTCGCCCGCTATAGCTTCCAGGTAATGTGCTTCAGCACCGTTTGTTGTTGAAAGCAGCCGGAACAAATCCTTTGTGATCAGGATCATCCTTCGATTGATGTTGTTTTAGAGTATACTTCTCAAAACAAGTCACTGCAGCCGCACGTTGTCGCAAAAAACATCATCTGATTCATTTTGGCTTCAACCACTCACAACACTAGCGCAAACACCAGCGGATCAGTCATGCGGAATTTTCCACATTCCCATTTGCATTCAACCGTGCGTGCACGGGACATATTTTCGCATCCATGCCCTCCATCATCTACGTGGGTTGACATCCGACCGGATCCGAGGATGTGTGTAAAGGCGTATGCCGGCGAAAAGGGTTGCGACTTCTTCTTTTTTTGGCATTTCAAGTTTATTGTTTATTACCGGCTCTCAACATTATGTTTCAAAGCACATCCACAGGTTATGAATGAAGTCCAAGGTAGTGATGGAGTGTTTTACTTATCCAAACATCCTTACAGCAGACCGAAAATCGACCCCAGAGCTTTGTAGCATGGTTTCTGCTTTGTATCAACTGAGTTAGGAGCGCCTCGAAATGGTTTAGGCAAACCTACGCTTCAAACAAACGCCTGTTTTAATGGAAAAACTGTGTGAAGAAGCGGAGGCGCATGTTAAAACACTTTTTGACTTTTTAGCATATTTTAAATGAAACAAAAAATGAAAGTCGTGTGCTGTAAAGAGGAACTGTAGAGTTCGATTCGCCGGGCAGATTCACGGTGCGGGTAAGTGGTGAAAACACGAAAAGTTTCAACGCGATGTCACAGTCGGTTATCGGACGCCACAGAGCGGCATGAAAAAAAAAAAACAGCGCACTTGAGAGCCGTTGAAAGTTGCTTTTCAATGGTTGGTTTTGTTTTCCGATTTGCAATAAACATTTTGAAGTGAATTTAAATTCTGTTCGGGTAACTGCCAATTTTCGGATAGAACAAACTAACGTCACTCAAACCTTTTTTAACGGAATTTGTTGCGGGAACATAAAGATGAATCTGCATCAATTTTATTTTTTGTCTTTTTTAGTAGTTGCAGCACATATACTCATACGGCCAGGCTTACTGTGCAGCGTTAATTACTGCAGATGAATGTTAACGTAATTTTTAACGATTGTTCTATTGCTGATCGGTGGTAAGGATGGCTACTGAGCTTTAGAAACTTTCAAATAGGTTTCGTACGGATTTTCTTCGATATTTGCAGAAGATTATTCATAAACATAATGAGAATACGGACAAAAACACGTTAAAAGATTGTACAGCATCTCAGTAATGCCTGGGACAGACATACAACGCTGACCGTTGTACGAACTGTCAAATACTTTAATCCAGTACCAAAAAACACGTACTAGACTAAAGGAGTACAACGCTGTACGTTGTATGTCTGTACCAGGCATAATGTTAATAAAATACGGCAAAACATACAATCCACTGTCAAACAAACTAGGACTCACAGCTTTAAACTCATCTTCAGTATTCTTGATGCGAATCGGCGCTGATAAAAACTGCGTTGGCATTATGTTGAAATAGCTACTTCTGGGTACACTGCAACATTCACAATCTACAAAAAATAATGTGATGAGCGTATATGTGCATAAAACCATGTGAATCCCAAAAAGAATGGAATGTGGAGTTAGCTCCGTGACAGTCGGGTCAAAATATTGGGAAAAGGATGGCGGAAAATACCGGAAAAAGATGTCCCACAGGGTTCCATGCTCGGTCCGACCCTTTGGAATGCTATGTATGATGGAGTCTTGAGGCTATCTCGGATCATGCCTAACAACTCAGCGGTCAGCAGCAGTAAGAAGCGATTACTGTCGAGTGTGTCCACATCAGTGCTCAGATACGCGGGACCTGTGTGGGTTACGGCACTGCAGACGGAAAGGAACTGATCTCGGCTTAACAGCACGTTTAGGCTGATGGCCATGCGGGTGGCTAGTGTGTATCGAACTATCTCGTCAGAGGCAGTCTACGTGATAGCTGGAACGATCCCCATAAACATTCTAATAGAAGAAGACAGTGAGTGCTATAGAGACCGTGGCACAAGAGGTGTCCGAAGAAATGCCCGAGCTAACACCTTAAGGAAGTGGCAGCAGCAGTGGAACAACGCTGATAACGGCAGATGGACGCACCGGCTAATTCCATGCCTGTCGAGGTGGGTGATGTAAATTTCCACATGACGCAGTTTCTGTCCGGTCATGGCTGTTTCAAGAACTGTTTCAAGGCTGTATCTGAACAGGTTCGGCCACGCGAGACCACCGTCCTGCACCGCGTGTGGTTATGCAGAGGAAACGCCTGAGCACGTTGTCTTAGAATGTCCGCGGTTCGAGAATGTGCGAAACAGCATGAGATCCATCGTCGGTGACGACGTAAACGTGGACAACATTGTTCAAAAAATGTGTGCTGGCGAAGAAACAGAAAAATGTGTGCTGGCGCGGTGAACAGAACAGTCGTTGAGATTATGTCTCCATTGCAACGAAGTTGGCAAGAGGAGCAGCGACAAGTTACGTAGCAGTAGAGGTTTTGAGTCGATGACCGACCTGGATACTCGCCAGCATGTATATGAGAGAAGAAAAAGTGCACCATCGGGCGCGACCGGAGTAGCCTAGATCCACCGCCGGGGACTAGACCGAGCGCCATCTAGAAAACGGTTTCGGGAGAACTTTCGTCGTCGGAAAATTCTCCGTCGGAGTAGGCTAGTCCACTGCCGGGGACTAGTCTGAGTAGATCGTGAGAAGCACCGGCAATTGGTCGTCGGGGTGCCTGTGGACTGGAAGTCATCCTCCATCCAGAACCGCAGGACCAACCTAGATATCTGCCCAGATTGCATCGGTTTCAGAAGAACTTCCACCGCCAGGGATCTCTTCGTCGGAGTAGGATGGATCCATCGTCGGGGACTATTCTGAGTAGTCCGTAGCGAGTCACCGGCATGAGTCGTTGGGGCACCAGGGAACCGGAAGCTATCCTCCAATCGGAATCGCTGGACCAACCTCGACACTACCGGACAACATTGAAGCAAGCATATCGCGTTCGTTAACGGTTTCGTGAGATATTCTTTCGTCGGGGAACCCTCCACCGGATCTCTACCGTCGGGGAGTATGCCGAGTAGCACCGATTGTGACAAACCGCCAGTTCAGGGTCGTCGGGGCGCCAGTGAACCGTAAGTCACCCTCTAATCGGAATCGCTGGACCGACCTCGGCATCCAACTGGTCTACAAGAAGAGTAGTACATCTACAACCGGAGTGCGCAGCAGCAAAAGTTTTATGGTGATTAGATCAGCGAACTAGCGCGACTAGCTAGGCCTGGCAACAATCGAAGTGCATAAGCACAACCTCCTCCCGAAGTAGTCACTTCCAGTGGAATCCGGGGGATACAGGCAACGTCAGACTCTTGGTGGAGTTTAGAAGAGTAGGGTTCAGAGTCATCTTCGCTGTTCAGAATCCCTCACTCTGGCACACGATGGACGAATTTGGTAGCTGGAGTCGGGCTACTGAACGTGTGCTGGGTTAGCGTAAAAGCTTTACCACCAAGTAAAAAAAAACACACACACACACAAATACAGTGAAAACCACCATTTTAAGGTAGATTTGACAATTTTTTTGTTTATTCTGCACACAAAGAAATCACTCTGCTCTGAATCAACAACATATTTTGTTGGTATTCCATGCCAGGTTTCTATTTGTTTCAATTCATAAAAAAGTTCCAAATCAATTAAAAATGTCATCAAACCAATAAAATTATTTGAATTAATCACTGCTGTATGATATTAATTCAACTAATATTTGATTTGTAACAGTCACATTTATTTTTAAACGAAAATGATGAATTAATTGCTTGAACAAAGTATTTTGTCACCCTAAGAAATCACTCTATTTTGAATCAACAAAATAATTAGTTGCTTTTCAAAACAGGGTTTCTATTTGTTTCAATGCATAAAAAAGTTTCAAATCAATTCAATTTCATTCAAATCAAACCAATAAAATTATTTAAAGTGATCACCGCTGTGTGATATTAATTCAAATAATATTTGATTTACAACAATCACATTCATTTAAAATAAAGTGGTAAATTTATTGTTTTAACAAAATATATTTATGAGCGCACATATCGTACTGCCAATTGTTATTGTTCAAAAGTGTCTCAATGCTGACGATAGGGCAGCTGGCTGCCCCTGCCTCTACTTTTCTAATGTAAGTTTATACATTAACTATCATAATTTGTATAGCAAATTATCAACGAGTTATTCTCTTTGCGGATAACTGGCAATAATATAAAGTAAGGATAAAATTTTTTGAACAATTTATAACGACATTCAGTTCTATGAACTTTTATTTCAATTAAATGGTTTTGTTGTAGTAGTCTGGCAGCAAATGCGTTTAGTTGGTTTAAGGAAACTTTTTGTTTTGAGCAATAAAACACGATGTTCAATTCTATAAAACATGAAAGTTTATTTCAACTCAAAGGTTTTGTTGAATTAGTTCATCAGTTTTATTGGTCTATATTTAAACCAAAGTTTAAGTTAAATTGATTCCTATTTTGTATTGGTATAACTACCTTTTTTTTACGTGTGGATTCAACGTTTTTTTTATTCTTTTATTATCGAGATTTTCCTGTTCTGTTCATCTCCTGTTGTTATCACCCAAATTGAGATTCGAACTCGTGAATACGGTGTGAGAGGTATGGATGTTAACCTCTACGCTGAGGTCACCTCTCATTCAACGTATAGTTATTTTAAAACAACCATACTAAAAATTTAAAACTATTTAAATTTCAGTTCTAGAAAAAAGAAAATGTTATGTCTTAGAGAATGAAACAACAAACACAATTCTTTTTTTCATCAAAAGATTTGCACTGTATTTCTTAATAATGTTTATTTTTCATTAAATTAATAATAAAATTATCTATAAGCATACTTCGATACAAGGCCACTTTATTTTCTGGCTTATTTTCGTTGATTTCTCGCAAACTACAATCCGATTAAGAAAAATAATGATACGACAAGATGGATGAAACATTGTTCAATCTCTTAGCAACATTGATTTGTATGGTTGAGTTAAATTTACTTAGTAAAAAATCGATGAAAGCTCAAAAATAAATTTGTTTTGTATCGAGGTACGCCTGTTCTACGAAAGTTATTATTTTGATTTGAAAGCTTGTTTTTCGATTCAGTGTATCAATTTGGAAGTATTCCTTTAACTGTGAAAATTGTAGAGCTAACATATCCTCCAACACAAAGCAAGCCACCAAACTCCCATGTCAAAGATAACAAATCTGGCAATGTGAATTTGCCGTCTCTTTCATCTCCTACAGCGCTTATGTAACAGAGACTGTGGCGTAAAACTCACTCTTTCACACTACCATACCTAAAGTGTGAATGTAGTTTACCTCCCCGCGATGCATCTTGGCGCATTGGAGTGGATGCAGGTAAGACTCCAATCACGGAAACTGGCAGATTTACGGAATATTCCCATGATATTATGCTTTCCGGCTGGCACCTATGTCGCCTTCCGAGTACTGTCAGGTGACACTTACAGGAAATGGCGAAGTTTCATGCGGCTGTCTCCGTCTCACTAAAACCCTTACAGGCCTTCAGAACGTTCCATTTTCCCCGACCGTCTTTGCTAGCCGGGCAGGAGTAGGCTCAGCTGTCCATCCTGACCTTCGCCAATAAGGCTCTAAACGCGGTGTCCCCATGAAGGCCCGTGTCAACCCTAGCATGGCCTCCCTGCTCACCTTCAAGCTTGCATAACCGTGGCATCACTATAGCGACTACTTCACGTTGGTGTGTATAGCGGCTGAAGGGGGACCAACAGCATGGAGCCGCAAGCTCCCAATAAAACGATTCGCTTAAAGAAACTTAATAGGATTCTCGCCCCGCCCGGAAGGCAGGGCTCGGCTGCGCATACGATACGTGCGGGAGCGAGACAGCCTCGGAAATAGGAGTCTCTGGTAAAACCGGAGAGGCCATGGATGGGTTTGGGCCTATGTGATAATCAAGTTTACGTCGACTCGCCATAATGTCAGCCAGGTCCTCAAACATAGCTTGTTGCAGCTTCGTATGTCCGTTTAGGCGGTATGTCACGAGAGGGACGAACTGGAAGCTACCCAAGTAACCACGAGGCTGTAATTGCGTGTATATATAGGGCATATGTATTACGTCTAGCGCATCATTGAAGTTGGATTGAAGCTGTGGGGCCCTTCACTAAGATCGAACTAATGCTATATCTTTTGTAATGCCATAAGATATTGCTAAAGTAGCATTATTGCATTGGTAATGCATCACTACATTCTTAAGCTTAACTGACACTTCATTATTTGATGAAAAAGGAGATGTTCGCTCATTACCATGAGGAACCAAGAGTGAACAACAATGTTTTTGGCTAGAATGAAAGATATGAAGAGAAAGTGTTGAAAGTTCCGTCAGTGTGCGGCAGGTTGGAAATAGAACAGATGATTTATTTGGAAATTGAGCGAAAGGGCATTAGTACAGTGGTACTCGAACCAAAGACGTCAACTTTTGCCTAACATCCCACTGCGGGGTAGGTCGAAGCACGGACAAGTCCGCCACTTCAACAGGCAAAGGACGACGTTTGGAAGATGCTCATGTACCACTGATGGCTTTGTGATAGTTGTTCTAGCGATGTATATTGTGTGCACTCTGTTTTTGAGGCGCACATGCGAGAGGAACTCTCTCCTTTTTGGGTTTGTTTCGATTCGCAACGTATGATATCACTCAAGTTCTTCTCGTCGTCGCTAACGTAGAGACCTCGGAGAGAAACACCATGAAGAACAGAGTGCACACAATATATCGCTAGAACAACTATCACAAAGCCATCAGTGGTACATGAGCGTTTTCCAAACGACTTCTTAGCCGACGGAAAATAGCAAATCTAGTGGCAGCGGAAAAGGCCAGGGAATCCGCATGCAAGTACACGCAAACGGGTGCGCAAGATCCCACCGCACGTAACGTGGTGGCAGGGACATCGAAGCGTGCAAGACAGTCGCCTGGGGAAACCGCACCCGGTGGCTCAAAAAAGCGGCTGGAGTCTGACCAAAGACATATGCGAGCATGGTGCCGCGATTGTAGAATCCAAGGGTGGCAAAGAAGGCAATGGCGGCAAAGGCAGTAAAGGCACCAATAGCGCCAATACTTCCTCGGTAGTGCGCGAAGTCCCACGCGCTAAGGGTGGCCCAAGCGATAGGACCGGTCCCAGTAACGACGGGAAAACAAGAGTGGAACAAGTGACGAACCCTCCAGAGGCAGGGAAAATCCCTGGAACAAGGTCCGGGAAAAGAGAGATAGACCGCAGAAAGAAAAAGGGAACCGAAGCTTGGCTCGAAATCGTAACCACGATGAGGCCTTCATCGTGAAAACCGAAGAGTCTAAGGCGATGTGCGGTGACGCTATGCTCGTGGATCTGTACAGTGCTGCAAGTAAGAGTAATATTATTAGCGCCGATCTTCAAAACGACATGGTATATGAGTTTATTCAAGTATGAGGGGAGAATCGGGTTAAATTGGCAATATGGACTACTTCCTGGCATCCGATCAAAGTGAAATCTGTTTCATTCAGTTTTCAGGTTTTTCTTCAAATTAACAGTACATTTGAATGCAATATAATAGCACGAAGTTCTGTTTTTAGGTAATAAACCTAATTGGCATCCAAAATGAGGGGAGAATTGGGCAAAATGGGACACTTCCTGTGGTCAACCCTAAATGAAACCAACACCATTCGATTTCCCGCATGTTTTCCTACACAGATAAAAAGAAACACTGAATTTTCTGCGTTATCTAATGCACATAAAGGGAATGCTAGATTCGGCAGAAAATAATGGGATATTTCATGTAAATTTAAGCCAGATAACGCCTGAATCAAGCTTGTTGTATGAAAGATTGCAAACGATATCGTTGTTTACGCTCCTTTGACTTGGAATTACACGAGGGGAAATTTTACGCGCTTGTTAAAATTAATTATTTTTTTCTGTGTATAAGAAAAGCTATTTTCAGGACTCCAACTCTGCACCGTCTAAATTAATGGGATTTTGGTTCCATTTTTGCCCACTGTGCATTGTGTGAACATTTGTATGGTATTATCTTCATGACTTTTTCCTCTTATGCAGCGCTCTTAAATGCCAAGGCCAGTTATTAAGATATTCGTTCCTGCTCGGGTCCCAGCAACAGTGTCAACAGCCCTCGTTTAGGTCTTCAATTTAACCGGACGGTTCTAGTGGGCTTGAGCTCCTCAGACCATGACTCCCAGCTCAATTTCATATCACAGCCACTCGTTCAGAAAGTTCCCCTTGAGACTTGGTGTTCTTAATGGATGATCTATCAAAGCAAGTCCCAGTGTTGCCACATCAAACACATTTTGAATGCATCGCTGTATGATGCGGCAACACTCAGGACCGTTAAATTAAATTGAAATAAGAAACGACGCCATCTTAACAAGGCTCTCGTTTGCAGCTGGCTTATTCCCACTTCAATTGAAAAACACCAAATTCAATTGCATCTCCAGACT
>JASCZW010002437.1:0-14735 GCA_034211315.2 Aedes japonicus
ATAGTTCAGGATTTTCCTCAATTTAGTCTAGAGATGCACCGAATATTCTGCCGGTCGAATATTGGCCCCTATTACGGATGTCACTTCACGGTGAAAACGGGCGAAGTGACACTCGTAATAGGGATGGTGCAAGTGATTCCCATTTGATTTGCACGCGATCTTTTTCACCGTGATTCGCAAGTTATCACCGTGATTCGTTTTCACCGTGAAGTGACACCCGTAATAAGGGCCATTAGCTTATTTTGAATTTGGCCGAATATTCGGCTGGCCGAATAATAGGTTTAGTTATTCGGCCGAATACGCCGAAATACAAAATAAAATACAACATAGCTTTGACGATTATTATTTAATTAAAACGACGGGAATTCACCTCTTGTATAAAAAGCATGTATACCATTTTAGGGTACTCAAAAAAATGTTATCATGGGTTTCGTTAATTTGATTCCGAATACTTGAAATTGCGTTTCAGGCAAGTAATCATTTCTCCATGTTCTGGAAGTAGTCGATTACGATGCTGCTCATAAACGAGGCCTTCGGTGGAAAACAACCTTTCGCTTACAACGGTGCTCGCAGGAGCCGACAGATACCGCAACACGACCTTGAAGAAATGTGGATATTTGTATCTGTTTGCAGTCCACCAAGAGTAAGGATTTTGTTTCGGTTCGACATTTTTTTCAGATATATACTGTTCCAATTCGTTCTTGATTATACAGCCTGATGGATGATTTCTCCTTGGTTGGTTCGCCCTAATTTCATCAAAGCACTTCCAAAATCCGGATGAATTATCTGATTCAGTAGGTATTGGTTCTGGATCATCTGGCATTTGCGTCTCGTGGCTATCAAGAATTTCAGCAACAATTTGATCGATAACCGTATGGTGATTGTTCTCTGGAATAAAATTAAGCTTGAACCTAGGGTCCAATACTGTCGCAAAAATGAAAACATTTTCATCGGCGATATGTTTGAATCGGGTATTTATGCTACTCAATAGGGTTTGTTTCGTAAGCTCTACTACTTTGTGGTCTTTGTTTAGTTTATCCAAATATAGCCGCAATGTCGCAACGTACGGCATGACCTCGGAAATGCAAGAATCTTCCGAACTTATTATTTTTGTGATTTCTTCGAACGGTCTAAGAAGCTCAAGCAGATGACTGATAATATTCCACTCTGTCAAATTCTTGACCGTGGGTACGTCTCCTGCATAATATGTTATGGCTTGCCTTTGGTCAACCATACGTTGTAACATGTAAAACGTGGAATTCCCACGAGTACGAACGTCCTGCAATAGCTTTCGTTTGGGCAAATCATATTTCCCTTGAATCTCAGTCAACTTGTTACTCGCCAAAGGTGAGTGATTGAAATGCGTCAAAATGTTTCTTGATTTTGAAATAACATCTTTGACCACTCTTTGACACTCTAGAGCGTCGAGAATCACAAGCTGAAGACTGGATGAAACATCCAACGTTTGGAAGTTCGGCGTCGTTTAGTCCCTTCAACATGTTTGCTGCGTTGTCCCGTAAGATCAAGTGTACTTTGGAGACCGGTATTTTCCAGTTAGCAAGCATATCATGGAATTTTAGTCCGATTCTTTCTCCTGTGTGAGATCCGGGAAATTCGCTTGTATTCAAGATAGCGTGTTGCATGGTGCTGCATTTTTCGTCAAACCAATGACCGGTCAAACTTATCACCGCTTTATTGTTCGGGGAAGACCAAATGTCCGTCGTGAAAGACATGTATCCATCGTCCAGAGATAATGCATTTTTAATAGACGTTTTGCATTTCCTGTACATATCTGGGATCACCACCGATGTGAAATATTTCATATTAGGAATCTCGAAGTAGGAAAAGTTGTAAATCGATTTTTTTGCACTACAACGCAATCAATACTACCCTGTATTTTGGTTGCATCTTCGACATTAGGCGTCGGAATCCCTCGTTGTCAACCATTGATAGAGGTTGAAGATCCAAAACAATCATTTCCGCGACAAGTTTTGTGGCCTCTTTTGCTTTAGCAGAGCCTTCATCCCAGCTAAGACTCGCAGCAAAACTTTCAGAAATTGAAGGTTGAGAAGCATCCTGCGTCGCTTTGGAGGCTTTTCGTTTTAGATGATTGACCATAAATGAATTTTTGGCAGTTTTCCCGATTCCCGTGAAAGTGTAGCGTTACATTCTACACATTTTGCTCTTCGCCCATATTCAATTTCGACAAAAAACTCCCAAATCAATGATCGTTTTTCTGCCATTTCAAAACAACGATTAACTACGTACGCTCTACAAAAGAATGACAAGGCCTAGGATGAGACACTGTTACGCACTACTTTTGTCAGACTCACACTGTGATAAGAAAAAAAAGTAAATATTTTTGCGCGCCTTATATGTCAGTTAGCAACTGAACAAACAAAGTATCTGGAATTTATTTCAATTCCCATGTATAAATCCGTGCGTATAGTTTGTTCAATTCGATGCTTTATTTATAATATTCGGCTCACATAGTGATGTATTCGGCCGAAAGTTCGGCACGCCGAATAATGAGAAATCGAGTAATATTCGGTACATCTCTAATTTAGACTGTGTTCCAATTCGCGAATTAATTTTAGTTTTTACTTAAATTTGACAGATGGAAAATAATCGATTAATCGATTAAATTCCTCTGTTGTTGAGCAACAAACCTTAATTGAATTGCCGTCTGTCAGAAATAAGTCAGCTCGAGTAGCAGACTAAATCGATTATTTTCCATCTGTCAAATTTAAATAAAAACTAAAATTAATTCGCCAATTAGAACACTGCCTTAGCTATCATTTTTGAGAGTCGAAGAAAAGTAATTTTCACTCTTGTTTAATTACACCAATTTTTTTTAGCAAAGCTGTTGTTATTTGAAGTTTTTTCTAAAGAATTTATTATTTAACTCCCAGAAAAGTGTCGATATTTAGTTTCAGAATTTTCAGAATCGAGGATTTAATTTTAATTTTTGAGGATTCTTTGAGCTTCTCGAAACCTCCTTTGATATATTGATGAACTTCTTGATTTTTTTTATACTTCTCTGGGAAGTTTTCGTACCGATCAAATTTCCCAAACGAGGTGAGATGTTAACCAAGGAATTGTAATTTGTGTTTGTGTACTAGCTCATAGTAGGATGCGAACGATTAGGAAGATGGTGTTTACCATATTTTAATACGGTGTCGTGAGCAGTGAATATCATTATGCTAATATGAATGATTTTTCTATAGTGCTTCATCGGTTCATCTCTTGAATTTCAGGGAAGCTCTCTCCTGATCTTCTGCAAAGCTCTTTGCTAAGCTTTTGGACTTTGCTGCTTTGTTCTGGAAAGTTTTCTCATGAATTTATTGGCTCCTCATTTTCTTGGAAATTTACATCCAATAAGCCCCATCCTGAACTGTATCCAAAATTTTGGGAAAGTTCTCTACAGAATTGTTTGGAACTTTGGGGATGTTTGGTCCTGAATTTATGAGAGTTTCTCCCATCTCTGGTAAGTTTTTCTTTAAATTCGGGGATTGACCGCCCAAGGTTGCTACTCCGTTGTTGCCAGATCAGCTGTTATTACACAGAGAACCAACAGATGATGCTTGGGACTAACATACATCTTCAATGTGTAAAAACTGGTGATCCCAAACTAAGGCAATACCGGCGCCGGCCCCGCCCGAATGCAGGTCAAGTAAGGAAAGGATGGGAACATGTTGACGTGATACTCGCTTCATTGGAAGCCGCGGAATCCACTGCACTTCCACGAGAAATCACTGGGATTTTGGATAACAGGATTGGGTAGCAGCAGGGTTCGTTTTGGTTAACGATAAGCTGTCAAGTTAAATATTTGAAAATAAGGAGCGATTTCCGATTTGAACCGATTTAAACCAACAGTAAGGATGCTATTGGGGCCACTCACAAAGTGTGATTGTGGTTTTTCATTGGGAAAACAAAGTAATAATAAGTAATAATAATGCTGAAATGCCGATTTTGACCGGTTTAAACCAACAGTAAGAATGCCATTAGGGCCACTCTCAAAATGTGATAGTGGTTTTTTATTGGAAAACTCGAAGATGTTTCACAATGCTGGTAAGCCGATTTGGACCGATTAAACCAACAGTAAGGATGCTATTGGGACCAATCACCGAGTGTGATAGTGGTATTTCATTAGGAAAACAAGGCAATTCATCTCAACCCCTGAGAGCCAACTTGGATCGATCTACACCAACAGCTGGAGTCACTTACAAATTGGGACAGTGGTTTATTTGTTCCAAGATAGGGTGACCCGACGAGCATGGCGAACGAATAATTTGGATCACAATTAATTGTGTACCACCAACCCATCTTGCCCGGCGAACCACGACTTCTCATGCTCACTCGATCACTCGCGCTACGAACAATAGGCAACCGAAGAAACAATAGACAAAACGCTACGCCCGATAACAAAATATTACGGATAAACGTATCGACACAACCGATTCAACCGATGCAACAGACTGTCGACGCAAACCTATTAAAAAACGACATATAGATACAATGGGTAACAATTACCTGTCATAGCCATTTCTATGAAACGATTGTTGCGGGTTGTCGATGGTTGATTACAACTATTTCTTGGGCACCATTGCTAAAATTAGCATTGAATGAGAATAGTGAGAACATTTTATTGAATAAACGACTACAATACTCAGTTGTTTATTAAGCTGAAGCTCATTCGAGCTATATCTGATGAACTTAGTCGATGAATCAACTCTCTCAGATTTATCGCTAATACGCTATTATGACAAATTTACAAGCTCACAACTGCATGTTAGTTTGTGATTTGAAAAGTGTCCAGATTCATGACCACATGATTCATGAAATTTGTGTCAAATTCGTTGGAAATTTAATTCTGAACTGCTGGGAAGCAGCACTCGTCTGAACTCTGGGAAGTTTTCTTCTAAACATCGGGGAAGTTTGTTCCTGAACTTATGAGAAATTCTTGCCTAAACTTCTAAAAGGTACCTTCAATGCTCTTCAGGAAAGTGACTTTCTGTTGATTGGAGAGGTTTCTTCCTGAACATTAAGAAATCCTGATTCTGAAATTTTCTCTTCTAAACTTCGGTAAAGCTTTCTAGCACTTCCGAGAAGTTCCAACTAAACTTTTGGCAAGTTTTTTCCGGAACTTCTGGGAAATCGTTTCCTGAACTTCCAAGACGTATCGTTATGAGCTTCTTGGAAGTTTGTTCCTGCATTTTTGAGAAACTATTGGTGGTGCCCTCCCTGGTTAGTTTCTTCCTGAAGATCGGGGAAGCTTTTTGCTGAACTTTTGGAAAGTTCCGTCTTTAATTTCTGGGAAGAACTTCAGAACTTCTGGTTAGTTTCAAACTTCTACGCCTCATCCCTAAACTTCTCCCAAAAGCTCCGAAAAGTCCTCCTGATTTTTGAGGAAGTGCTATCCTTAACTTCTGGGAAATATTAACTTGAACTTTTCTCGATGTTTGGTCCTGAATTTTTTGGATAGTTTATTCCTATACTTCTAGGAATCAAGGACTAATTTTAAACCACTTAACCCGAGGGTAAATTTTCATATCCCTCGAGTAAATGTACTTAAATGATAAATTTAGAAGTACCTTAGAAAAAAAATCAGAGTTTTCAGATTAATTTGATAAGCTCATTACTTTTACCAATGTTAGGATCACAAACGTAATAGTATTCAAAATCTTTAGTTATGCGCCTTCGAATTTCACGACTCGTATTGTTGTCAGCCGTCAGTAAGGATCCGAGATAGACAAATTCATCCACCGCCTCGAAGGTATCCCCGTCTATCGTGACATTACTTCCTAGTCGGATCCGGTCGTGTTCGGTTCCGCCTACCAGCATGTACTTTGGTTTCGACGCATTCACCACCAGTCCAACCTTTTCTGCTTCACGTTTCAGGCGGGTGTACAGATCTGCCCCCGTTCCAAATGTTCTTGCGATGTCCAAATATCCATGTCGTCCGCAAAGCACACATATTGACCAGATTTCGTGAAAACCGTGCCCCGGCTGTTGAGCCCGGCTCGTCGCATTACACCTTCCAGAGCGATGTTGAATACTAGGCATGAGAGTCCGTCACCTTGTCGCAGTCCCTCGACGAGATTCGAATGAACTGGATAGTTCACCCGTAACCCTACGCAGTTTTGCACACCGTCCATCGTTGCTTTGATGAGTCTGGTCAGCTTCCCCAGGAAAACTGTTTTCGTCCATAATTTTCCATAGCTCTGTGCGGTCGATACTGTCGTATGCCGCCTTGAAGTCGATGAACAGGTGATGCGTTGGGTTCACGACATTTCTAGAGGATTTGTCGATCGGCCTTTAAAGAAGCCGGCTTGATAACTTCCCACGAACTCATTCGTTTTAGGTGACAGACGACGGAATATGTTCTGGGATAGCACTTTGTAGCGACCTTCCAACAGGAGGTAAATATGCCACTTGATGTGGAAATTCGGAACAGACGATGCAAGGGGATCAGCAGAATGGAAATGCGTTTCTTCGGAAATACTGACGGAACTGCATCTGACTTGAGCTGCGATGCGGCGGTGCAAATCATCTAAATACTGATATCGATTGCACCAAATGAGTGACCATGTCGGGGAACGTTGTTCGTTGCCGCCATTATCTGATCGTGAGTGAGTATGATCGAAAACAAGCGGCAATTATCCTGAGAAACGGAAGCGGTTTCGCCGTTCAAGACCATGGACGATGGTAGTCCAGACTCCCTGCGCTGCTGATTAACATATCTCCAAAAAGATTTCAGCTATATTTGTTCTTTTTGTTGGTATCGAGAGTAGCATAGACGACTAACCCACTTGAACTCGTAATTGAACCTCACTTAGACATGTTGGACATGCTCTCTTGGTCGATTTAAGCTTTTTTAGTTCCTTCGTCTGCAACTCCCGGAGGAAAGAACAGCGGCATGAATTGCGAGGTGATGAGATTAATATATCTCGATCCCGTCTTTTGACCTGTCATTGACAATCGTACCTTCAACCATGTCCATTGCAAAACATGATAAATAATAACTCTCCTGATAAATTTCACGAACTACCACATCATCAACCTGCTGACTCCTAGGATGCTGAAACGATCGCCATCGAGTTCAACTAACAGCACCATTTTTGCCCACTAGATGTACATTGCCACGCCAGTTTAATATGTCTGACTCCACAAAAGCGTTGAACTCAATATGAAAAAAAAAAAGAACATTTCTGTACAATTGAAAACTAAACGAAGTAGAAATTATCTTCAAAAAGGAAACACACACACAAGAAAGAAAGACAAAAAGAACAGAGTCAGAGCACGGCAGCATAAAACGACACATACCGTCACAACCGGATTCAAACAACTAAACTGAAACCGACTATCGCAAGTTTTACTCGAAATTTAAATTAAAAAAAAAAAGAAACCTACCTAGATAATAAACCATAATTAAAGATATGAATCACAAATGTATAATTGTACTTAGAGAAACAAAAAAAAAAGATAAATCTTGTTCTCGTATCTAGGCCAAGAAGCGAACGACAACGGGAAAAGAAAAGTGTACAAAAGTAAGGAGTGAACTCGTTAGGAAGAGAGCCTACCGTTTTATGTTTTTAAACATTTTAGTTCATAATTTCGTGGTGTGCCTGTTCTGTTTTTGAAGAGTTATCGTTGTATACCCTAATTTAACAACTTCCCCAACCTGGAAATGTTTACTTTCATTTAGGTAAGATAAACGCATGTTTTGTGACAAATTAGCAGTAAGGATATTCATTGAGAAAAATCTCCAATGTGCATAAGGTAAGGTAATTTGCTGATAAGCAGGAGAGAAATAAACCGGTTAGGTAAATAGTGTTTAGGCAATGATTCTCTGGAAGAAAGAGCAGTTAATGTTTAAGGAATACCTATTAACAAAAAGATACCCTATTGTAGAAGATTCCCCATCCCCAATTTAAGGGAAAGAAAGAGAGATGCACTACAACCGGAAAATACTTAACTTGCAGCCTTATTCTACGCGGGGTGGTGGCAAGTTACCGTCTCACCTCACACGCCGACCAGAATAAGGCTGTTTGACTATAAAGTACGATCTTTTGTGATTGTTATGACAAACATAGGCAACAGGAATTCATTTGTGAGTGATCAGATACTCGTTGATGGTTAGTCCTATTTTACCTTTAACATGCTTGTTAAATAAGTCATTATTGAGTATTTTGCGGTTTCCGTGCTGGGTGGATGGTGTGTAGTAACATTATGGACGTTATGTCGTGCATGTAAATACAAGTTATATTGGACAAACTGATTGGAGAGAAATACAATAAAATAATAATTAAAATGAGGCCGTATGAGTTTTCTTACATATTTTGGTTTTTAAAGCATAATTACCAACATTTCCGTGTTAAATCCATGTCGTATATGTCTTTTCCTCGCCGGCGAACGGGTCAGTTACACTTCAACATTTGCTAGTCCGAACAGTGCGTTGAGTAACTACTTGTAGATTTCCTGATTCTTCAGCACTGAAGAATCCATCGCATCCTTACCGATTTATATTCTAACATCTAGCTACTACTCAACAGGTACTGTCATGTAGATCTCATCTCCTTAATATCAGGGATACGTCTTCTTTTGTGTTCTAAATCTGGTGTTGCCCAACTCCCAAGCGAGCTATTAAAATACAGTGGCATCCCGAGCAGGGGAAAATAACACATTAATACCTCATTTTATTACGGAAAATATGGCCGAAAGGGCGCAAACGGACGTCATCTATACAGACCTTTCAGCAGCTTTTGACAAGCTCAATCACGACATAGCTATCGCAAAACTACATAAGCTTGGAGTAAATGGAAGTCAGTTACAATGGTTTCGCTCCTACCTCTCTGATCGTCTGCTGACAGTTGCTGTTGGTGATTGCATGTCCGACGTTTTTCCAGCAACTTCAGGAATACCTCAAGGGAGTCATTTAGGGCCACTGATCTTCTTGCTGTACTTCAATGATGTGAACCTAGCCCTCGTAGGACCCCGTCTTTCGTATGCTGATGACCTGAAGATCTTTTTGCGAATCCAGTCTATCAACGATTATCACCACCTACAACAGCAGCTACAAATCTTTGCTCACTGGTGCAGCCTCAACCGTATGGTGGTTAATCCGGAGAAGTGTTCGGTGATCACTTTCTCTAGAAAAAAGGAGCCGATTCTCTTCGACTATAAGCTTCAAGGCACGGTAATCAAACGTACGACTTACGTAAAAGATCTAGGAGTTATTCTGGATTCTCAGTTGACGTACAAGTTTCACATCTCGTACATCGTGGACAAGGCGTCAAGAGCTCTAGGCTTTATTTTTCGGATGGCTAGACTTCTCCGATATTTACTGCTTGAAATCCCTTTATTGCTCACTGGTGCGATCGACTCTGGAGTATTGCTCTGCCGTCTGGAATCCGAGCTATATTAGTGGCGCAAATAGAGTCGAATCTGTTCAACACAGGTTTTTACGTTTCGCTTTGAGAAGGTTGCCTTGGAGAGACCCGTTTCGTATGCCGAGTTACAAGAGTCGTTTTCGATTGGTCGATCTTGCACCGCTTCGGCTTCGTCGTGACACATCCAGGGCTCTCTTTGTTGCAGACATTTTACAAGGCCGAATCGATTGCAGCGCCATACTGGATCAGATTAATATCAACGTTCAACCAAGGGCATTGCGCAATAGTGTAATGCTGAGGATGCCAATTCGCCGAAACAACTATAGCATGAACGGCGCGATCGGAGGACTGCAGCGTGTTTTTAATAGAGTCTCGACCATTTTCGACTACCATGTCCCTCGGCAAACCCTGCGCAGACGCTTCACGTCATTTTTTTTTCTGAAATGTAGACCGTTATGAACAAGTGTGTTGAGGTTTAATATTATGGTTTCAGTTGAAAATCGAATTTATCGACTAGCGACAATCGATTTTACTCTCATTCTGTACGTTGTACCTAATGTCGGAAGTAGTGCGCTGTACAGCGCATCTGATGCGCCATACAGCGCACTACTTCCGACATTAGGTATAACGTACAGAACAAGAGTAAAATCGATTGTCGCTAGTCGATAAATTCGGTTTTCAACTGAAACCATAATATTTAAGTTTAAGTTTATTGTACTCGTCATATTTTTAATACCACCATTGGGGCTTTATTAAGGCTGTTGGTGACGACTAAACTAAATAAATTTACATTTTGATCATGATAACTGGCCTTGGTATTTAAGAGTACAACATAAAAGGTAAAATAACTAAGCAAAATATCTCTCGAACAACAAAACTTGTTATTTTGGATACCTGGGAATAGCTGAAAGTACTTACCTGTATTTGGAATTAGCATAATTTATTTATTTATTTCGTCAATCATCATTGTAGACTAGGGCCTGTTCATAAACCACGTAGACTCATTTTTTAACATCTCAAACCCCCCCTCCCCCCCTTCGTAGACTTTCCTCCATACATTTTTTTTAAATTTTTGTATGGAGCGTAGACTTTTGCCAAACCCCCCCTCCCCCCAGAAAAGTCTACGTGGTTTATGATAGCCCCCTAGATATACATCTACATTTTTTTTTTCGTCGGCCTATTTCCTCACATGGTGACAATCACCGACGCCAGGGAGACGACTCCACCGCCTGGACCCTACCTAACGACTCATGAATATGAGCCGGGACCAACGGCCTTACTTCCCTTCCGAAGGAAGACGTGACCAGATTGTTTCGCCTCAGAAAAACCACCGACGTCGACTGGGATTGAACCCAGACCCACTGGGGTGCCAAGTAGAGATTTACATTTATATAAAGTTTGAATCTACTATTCAAACTTTCTAAGAGGTTTGTTCAGACTTTCTAAAAGGTTTGTCGAATTTATACGCTGCGAGATAACATTTTTAACAAAACAGATCATAGCAATTTCTCATCTTTTCTTCAGTGATTCAATATCAATTAACATGCAACGAGACTCATACGAGGGAATAGGAAATGATTTCCAGCCATAATAGTTTTCTAAGAGCAAATAACAAAAATTGATTCTGTTCAGATTATATACGACTAATGTATGTTTCTTTCTTGTAAATTCCAATAGATTAGCAGATGTTGATCTGCCTTTGAAAAAACCATGTTGATTATTTGAAATCCGATTTTTTACCGGGTTGAATAATTTTTAATGTCTGATCGATTGGCAGATTTAAATACTGGTATTAAAAATGATTTTTTTTCCAGAATAGTGGAAAGTCTCCCATGAAGTGATAGATTAAAGAGCCAAAACAGAGGTTTTACCAGAGAAGTTGCTAGTTCTTTCAATGGTACTGGAGGTATTCCATCAGGACCAGGTCCTTTCATCCAGCATCAAGACCTTTAAGTGTCAATAAAATCTCTTGAAGAGTGATGTTTTCAACTGATACGTCATTTTGATGTTCAGGAAAAATAGTTAAGGTTTAAAATATCGTTGGATTTCTTTTAGATACTTTGAAATATGTGTGCAAAATGATTGCAAACATTTCCGCTATGAGAACCATCAAACTCTTCAAACTGCATGCGCGATGAAAAGTTACACGTTTTCATTGTTTCCTTCGTGTAGTTACAGAAAGAACGCCTTCGGATCGGATTTTATATTATTTTCTACTCTTGTATTGTACCTTTCATATGCTGATGATATTTCTGCATCAAGTGCTCTACAAATATCTATGTATCTAATCTAATCTAATCTCACACTAACGCAGCCAATTCTTGAAGGCATCCTGGAAAATGATGGTTTCTTGAATACATCATTTTTCTTGTCATCGGCCAGGCCAACTGCGTAGTATGTGCCGCAGAGAGGATTCCAAGAAATATAGCGATTCCAGAAAGATCTAAAATCGCTTTACTACTCTGAATCAAGGGAAGGAAGAAAGCGTGGACCTCCCGTACCAAACGCTTCCATGTTGAGTTATACAGTGTGATAATTTGTACCTTATCGTTGGGAGCATAGATGCTAGAAGGATTAGTTTATGCTCCTTTTGCCTGTGGGTGAACTTTTGGCATTTGAACCAAAAGCGTGGCAATAATTGCCAAGGTTATAGCGCCTTATCTCGCTCCATGGGGGGTAAGTGGACTAAAACTTACGATGATGGATAAATGCGAAGCTGAAAATAGCATAAAAAATATTGTGAAGGGATGTTATAATATAAAATGAGAATAACATGTGTACTATCTGCATGTCTTCTGATTCCATGGATGATCCAAAATTATATACCGTATAAAGAAATAAAGAATACTTACATTTTTCGTGGTAGGGTAAGACTTCAGCATGCTATCTTACCGCGCTGCCTACATTGCGTTGGTGGGACTGCCTCCTAAGGTATAGCTGACGAGATACAGCGTTTCTTGCTCTGCCGCTGGTGAACAGACCTCCTTGGTGGACAGACGCTCTAGAAATATCTATGTATTTATCTAAATTTGGTAAACATTGTGAGCTTTTTGTTTCCTGTTTTTGAGATTTTAGATTTCACGTGTATTTCATTATCGTGAATAAAATCAACTGTTTTCTGGTTACAATCTCCATAAATGTGAACCTTGGTTTGAGGTTCCAAAACTTGAAATCTAGATTCCACGATGTTTAAAAATTTGTCAAATGAAGCTTTTTTAGCCGTATGTGGAGGAAAGTAAACAAATACAAACAGATGAAGTTCGTCATTTTTCGTTACTTTTACCCACACGTCTTTGAATTCTTGATGTTTTTCACTAGGGATTATTTCGGCTTGGAGGTTTGCATTGACGGCAATAAACACACCACCACCAGATTTTTTCTCTAATAATGTCAAGTCACGGTCACATCTGAATACATTAAATTTGCTACCGAAAACTTCCTCACTTCTGATTTCATCAGACCAACTAGTTGCAGTTCCTAATATGATATCGTATAGACAAGCGTTAATTTTATTCCGAACTTCGTTAATTGTTTGTGCACTGCGCATACGATTACAACTTTGACAATAAACTATTGTTTCAGTTAATTCTAGAAGCTCTCGATCAGTCGGAAGGACATTGTGGGAACATTTTTATGATATTATCCTCGGGTATTTTACCTCTAATGCACCGCTCTTAAATATCAAGGATAATTACACAATTATTTGTTCCTGCTCGGAATGTGTGCTGCACTGGGTAATTACCAAATTTGGGAGAAAGAGTATTTACTGGAAGGTGTGTCCCATTTATAAAAAAGCTGGACCGCTCCAACTATCGTGATATCACGCTATCGAGCCCTGCCTGCAAGTTGCTCTCCCAAATTCTATGCCGCAGTCTGCCATCATTTGTAAAGAAGATCGTGGGGCAGTATTAAGTGGGATTCATGAGTGTTCGCGCTACCAAGGACCAAATATCTTTGCGATTTAACAGCTTACTACAAGACTATGGCAGACCATACACGAATATGGATTTCTAGAAAATTTGACGCGGTTGCTCAAGGTAACGATAGATCGCATTATGGCTGGCAATTGGCCAACTTCAGACTTCGAAGGACACAAAGATCGAACTAAATTAACCGAACTACATCTTCTTCTTTTTTCATTACGCAAGCTGCCAAAAATCAAAATCCCAGCTACGAGGCGACTCTATATCGAACTTTGAAACTGCTAATTATCAGCGATTCACTCGCGACAAATTGGAAAACACTTTAACTTGATAATTTATGTCAAGATGCCACTAATAAACAAAACTAAGCTGATGTAACTCTTCTTCCTGGTGCGGGCGGACAAAAAGAAAACGGGGAAACACTACCCTCACACATTTCGTGAAGGGATAAATTGTATTCACTACGTCTTTCCCATAGCACGGGAGGATTTTATGATTTCACTGTTAGTTTAAGTGAAATTACGACTTATTGTTTGATTTTTTTTCGTGAAAGCGACGCAGCAAAAAACAAAACACGTCAGTTTTAAAGCACGGCTTGCTGCGATCCTCAGGCCTCACCCGCTCCTGTCCTGCGACGAAAACTACCCTGCGCTGCCGAACAGTTCGGCAACCGCCAAAATTCCAAGATTCGTGACCCCTCAAGTCCACCCCCAGGGACCAACACCGACGCATTGACCTGCTCCAACCGACTACCCTCCCGAGTAAAATAAAGATGCGCTCTATAGCTCAGCCGAGTTGTGGACCATTTTTACGGAGTTGCTGGATAGACTTCTATGGTACAGGACAAAATCGGACCAGGTGGAGGTTCTAGGATACATGGGGTCAATTTAGCCCCGCACTGGAATGCTCGCTCTCTAAGGGTGAAAAAGATTGAGCTGGGAAACTTTCCTGCCCTACAAAAAATCGACGGGCGAGTGATTTCGAAGACCCGGCTAAGCCCATCATCTTCTCACTTCCGGAATATATCGTCCGGCCGAATCGTCCCAACGCAAATGTGGCGGTGTGGATGTGGTTATCAAAAAAAGTATCCGGTACGAGATTCTGCCGCACCCGAAGATTAGCGTCATTGAAGCCATCGGCGTGAAAATCATCGCCCTCATTGGAGACATCACGTTTTTCGCTGCCTACACGCCTCGGCAGTGCGCAGACTGCAATGGCACCTCACAGCTCTTCGTGGAAGACCTTGGAAAGCTTGTCATCAATCGAGCCCGCTTTATAGTGGCCGTCGATCTCAATGTTTGCCATACCTTGTGGAGAAATCATACGACTAACAAGAACGGCAACCTTCTGGCTGTCCACCTTAGCTCAGGAAAGCTCGCCATGTGTGAACGATGAAGCTGGATTTTGCAATGAGGCAATC